>VSWD01000003.1:25392434-25609107 GCA_033119305.1 Pinctada imbricata | reverse complement strand
GGTTGTGTACGTTACGTCAAATATATTTTTTACCCCCCCCCCCTTGTAAAACACTTAATTAATCCCAACGATGGCATTTGGTTTGTGTACGTTACGTTATTTTAAAGCTTCTTTGCGACGTCAAATCGTCTTAGTAGAAGCAGAATATTAAAATAAGATCCTGTCATTGACAGAATACAACTAACCCGAAACGTGCATGTCTGGTCCATGCTGTAAATTTATCTGCTTAAAATGATGCTGATGAATTAGAAGACGTTGAACATTATTATTCGGTTCTTTTCGACAAATCGGATTGCAAGACATTTGCTAGAGGTGGATAATTATTAATATCACTGCCAAACAATATCAATTTGAACAGAGTCCCTATGTACATGTATTTCATACTTAAGTACTAAGTAACGGCTAGTTTGTAAAACAGTAATTTTGTTTTTTTTTTGGAAGACCCTTAAAGATGGACGCATATGATAATCGAGAAAATTATTCCACGTAAAAGGCACTATCCGAAATATTAATCTTAACTTTATATAAGATTAGTTTGCTCTACACATATGAAGATTGCTCGCCAGATTATTTTCTAAATGCACTAGTTCAAACATTCACTGGTCAAGTTTAGATGATACAATAATCGTATTGTGTATAGCGGTGGTCACAACCCGCCGTACGTGCACGTACGTGCTGTCTGCGTGCAAACACGTAGGCAAACCTTGGGTATCCGTACGGTGTCCTTACGTTGTCAGTACGTGTCCCGTACGTCCTCCTTGCGGATCTGGGAACACGCAGACAGGACGTAGCAGTTTAAGTGCATGCAGAACTTTCGCTGCGTCCTGTCTGCGTGCTGTCTAAGAATTCAACTAGAAGAACGACACGCACGTTGCAAGTACGTTGCAAGTACGTGCAACGCACGTTCGGCGCAAGGAAGTGAGGACTCCGTGCGTTAGAAGTACGTGTCAATTCGACATCCTTACAATAACGTAGAAGAGAAAGTACGTTGTAAGCAAGTTGCACGCAAGTTGTAAGTACGTGCAACAAACTTACTTTTTTCGCTACATATGATGCATGTAACCATCCATATAACCGTGCGTGCGACGTGCTTTACGCACTCCTTCCATACTCTTGGCACTTCCTTCCTTGCGTCTTCAGAAAAAAAACGCAGCGCACGTAGCCTCAACAAACACGCACATCCTGAAAACACGCATGGCGGGTTGTGACCAGGGCTTATGCGACTTTTAGATTTATGACTGAATGATTCGAGAATTTTGACCTTTGTGAATAGGAATTCTCCTTCTATGTTATATACTACATCCTCGTTCAATTAAACCACTTTGTCTATTTCTGAGCGTAAAAATGAACATTTCACTATTAGCAAAGCAAAAATGATTTATTAAATGATCAGGAATTATTGCCGATATTGCTTATTTTTTCTGCCTCGGTCAACCAATACCTGACCAGTACTCAGTTTTACAAAAATTCTTCAATAAAAGGTTCAAAATGCTTTCTAGTTAGATTGCATCATGTTTTCTGATATCATTTCTACAAACTAAATGTAATTTCAAATT
Organism: Pinctada imbricata; assembly: GCA_033119305.1. NCBI lineage: Eukaryota > Metazoa > Mollusca > Bivalvia > Pterioida > Pteriidae > Pinctada > Pinctada imbricata. Next base: position 25,607,551 of record VSWD01000003.1, on the reverse strand, counting down.
TAAGCAAGTTAGTAGAACTGAGCAATCAAAAGTCACGAAAATTCCTGAAATTGTTCGTAAGTATTTTGTGAAACAGGCTGCAGGTCTGTATAGTCACGAGAAGACCTCATCAAAAGTCAATAATTGTATATGATTGTAAGGCATAAAAGGTTAGATGTTTGGATAGTACCTTTTAAAATGCATTACTATTTCAATTATTTACTCTTTCCTTCTCGTTATTAAAACACAAACCATTTTTTTTTCGTTTTCTTAGGAGCCTGTTAGTACTTAAGAGCCATGCATAATGTATCTAAATATGTCAACGTATCTTCAATCTTTCCTGTATTACTAGTGTTAATGTATATAAAGAACGGGGTTGTTTAAGAGAATTCAATGTAAAAAAGTGAATGACACCCCATTATCAAGTTTAATCCGTTCAGAAAAAAATAATTAAAATTGTAATTCGTACCTTAAGGAGAGTTTTTGTTATTTTCGTCTTACTATACAAAATTTACAAATGTTGTACTAGGGATCCGTAATGAATATAGAATTGACCGTCATGATTGCATTGTTTCAGCTTGTTGATACTTTACTTCTTGTTTAGTGTGTTTTCTCAAATTAGAGCTGGTTAATGTAAGTCTATGAGTATTTTCCATCCGAAATCTGGCATGGACAATACAAATAAAAAAAAAAAACATAAAAAAATGATTGATTTGATCTATGTGTTTTGAGTTTATGTTTATGAAGGATATTGCATTTTGATTCCATACTTGGATTATTATGTCTATCATGTATATATATGAAATTATCTTTCAAGGCCTTCTGGAGTTTGCTCAGGATCTTGTTCGGTGCAAAACTTGTAGGTTTGGATATTCCATAACTAGTACCAACGGTAAGTCAATGCGTTTTAGAAATAAGAATGACAGAAATATGATTTTATTATCTACATTTGCTTATCAAGGATTATGAAGTACATGTTTGAGTACGACCTCTAAAATTGACCGTTTTTTCTACCTGTTTTCACATAGCCGGATTTAAAGACCGGTTTTTTTTTACCGAGTGGTAATTAATATGCTCACCTGAGTGATCTTAGCTTAGTAGGTGTGATAAACGCGGTGTCTACTGACCACTGATATTCCTAGAGACGCAAGAGGTGTGTGACATCAAAGACATACCGACAGGTATACTTGATTATGCTAATTAGATAAACCACAACTTTACCTATTTGAAGCTGTCAATCAAAAATTGAGAGGGTTATAAAGGAAACATAGGACCACTCAGATTGTGATTAGAGATGTTAACCCTACAGCGGTCAGCGAGGAAATGACAGGAAATTTACCTGACTGTCTTCTTTTATAGTCCCCATCCGACCTTTAAAACGTTTCTATTTCGCATGCGGGTGTTTGAACTAATTTATAATAAAATTATTATAATTCGTTGTTGTTTGTCTAATTTGACCTTGAGAATTTCTTGACGAGTAAATTATTTCAGATGATGCAGATGCCGTAAAGCTAGGTAAGAAATGATTCACGCTTTTAACTTGAACGATATGTATCAATTTTTCTAACATTCATTGCTTTAAATGGTTGAATTTGATTGATGTTCTGATAATTGTAAGAGATATTGACATTCGTCGCTGAAGGCATATCTCTGTTCTTAGGTGTATCGGTCTGAGTCGAAAATTGAAGGCAAAGCACAGAACCGTGCTCTTCATGTGTTCAACCATTTCTTTTGCTGTTCGTGGGTGTATAATTCTGGTTGGACACGTGTAAATTTTTCGAGAATCGTTTCGCGATTTAGAGAATTGACATGTGACCAATCTGACTAATACACCAATGGACAGCAAAAGTAAGACAGTCATTTCGTAAGTAATGGGGCTTTCATATAAGATTCGTACATTTACCATGCACAAGTTCTGCGTTTATACTATTACCTTATAATAATATTTTGTTTAAACGTTGTGAAAGCCAATTTCTCCTGCAGTATGATAGTATTAAAGCTTTCATATTTCATATACATTATCATCATGTATTGTCTGCATAGTGGCTTATTTGCTTTTCAAAATAAATTTTCTAATGTCACCAGACGGACAGTAAGCTTGGTACTTGACCAATCTACAGTCTTGTACGAGCGCATTCTTAAGACTTGCACTCTGACTGACTGTGACGACGGGACTCCATGACGGGCCCTGTCCAAACCTCCTTAGAGATGACAGGGCCCCGACCACCTGTCCTCTCTGAATGTCAGTCGGACTCCTCGGGTGATAACATATATGAGCTCGTTGCAGCCGGCAGAGCACGGAATGTATTACGCACGTCCTCTTTTATATTCATTTACATATTCATCTGTGTTGCTTGGACCCCTGTGTTTTACGGTCTTTTTTGTGTGTGGTCATCTGACAGTGAGGAGGTTGTTTTACACAATTTTTGTGCGTCCTTCGAGACCTCTGGGAAATCGGAATAGTGGGAGGGTTGTGCGCACGTAATCCAGGATAACCACACCGTCTGCTATTAACGTGGCACCGGTTGCCCATTGGTCACGTTGGTTTATGTGTAGTCTTTTATGTTTCATGTTTCTATGGTGTGAGTTGGTGTTCCTTGTCTCTTTTGCGTCTTTTGTTTGTGGATGTTTGTTCTGTGTTTTTTGCATGGGTGTTTTGGGATTTTGCTGTGGGTGCTGCAACCTAGTGTTGTCCTTTCTTTTATAGGCATTGATTACTTCCTGTAACAAAGAGGTACATTGTAGTTTTCATTTTTATTTCGTGCTGAATGCTGCGCCATTTCAGCAGAGTTGAAATATTTCGTTTTTATTCATATCTTGACCTCTTTCTCTTTAGAATCCTCAAGTAGAAACAGAGGCAGTTCACCTGGAGAATCTGTTCGGTTGTCTGATATAGATGAATCGTAAGTTTCCTTTCCATATGTTTAAATTACATGAAACAACAAATATGCTAAATGAACACATTTTACATGTTTATTTCAAAAATTTGACAAACCGATAACAGAAAATTATGGACCATTCTCCATTAGCTATTATCAAATTTTGGAGCAAGTGAAAGAGTGGCTTGATCTTTAACAGCAATTCTCTGTAAGAACCAAAAACTTTCAAGACATGTTGGCACGGCATGTCATGGATTTTTGAGATTTTTGGTATGGAAGTTCAATATGAAGCACTAGTATGTAAATCAACCCCAGTTTTTTTTTTCAAAAAGGTTGCCGTTGCAATGGTAACCGTGTCTGAAGTTTCAAAAATAGGGAAAAAGTATAGGACGAGGCATATTTGTAGGCTTCGTTACCATGGAAACAGGTACTTTTTTAATCTAAATTGCTTTGATCATTTTCTTTTAATCCTTATTATTATGCATATTTGTAAAGTTTTTCACATTCCTCTCGGATGCCTTTTGTATACAAGATGATAAATTGGGCCAAAAAAGGGTATCAATAGGCTCTGTTTTGGGCACTTAAAGACCCTTTTTTGCATGTTTTTACTGTTTTACAAGGTTGAAAATTTCATAAAAGCACCAATTTTTGAAGTCCAAATTCTAATTATCTAATTAGTATCATCTTTGAACTATACATTAATATGAAAAATTAATTGGGCTAATTTGTGCTTTTATATGCAAAGCAGCATCAAATTTAGTTGCTATGGCAACAATCGGCTGAAAGGTTTCCTTACGATAGATTTAAAAACAACCTCTATCAAACAATCTCAACATGACATTGGAACAGAAGTTCATGTATACATCTATCAGAGGGGTTTTAATATAAAAATGACCTTGAAATTATTTCAAGGTCACCCACTGAATTTCCAAGGTCATTAAACTATAAGTGACCAGATTTGATGAAAAATCCTGATTTTTTCATAAAATGAAGGTGCCAATATTTTAGAAACCTTGAAATATTGAACTTAACAGTTATTTGCCATAAAATGATAAACGTATCACTAATTTCTAAGAACTATTGATAACGTTTCTTCACATCTTCGAATATCTAAATTTTTGGTGAGTATTGTGATAAAAAAGGGACGAAATCTGCATTTTCTTGTTTTTTTTTTGACGAAAAAATATTTTCCCATTAAATTTCCCCAGTTCAATAAATTCTAAGATTTTTCTTTCTTATATTCATTTGCTTTCATAAATAATATGACCTATGAAAATATTCAAATAAAAATTAATTAAAATCGGTAACAAATATTTTTTGTTAAAAATCAATATTTTATGCGAAATTTGAGTCTCAAAGTATAAATGACCTTGAATATCAAGCCAATGATCTTGAACATTTTAATTGTTCTTATGTAAAAGATTTCAGTCATATCTATACATGCATACATTTTGACAATCTAATGTAACTCTAAAGAGGAATAAAATCAATTTCAAAGATAATATGAAACAAGCAAAAAGGTCTAATGTTGCCATGGCAACGGTCTTTGGTGACAGAATTTAGGTAAAACTCTTAAAATACCCACTCCAATTTTTCGATCATTTTATTTGTCAATAAACATATATTTCCTTTGATGAAAATCATTGGTCTCCTATTGGTGTCTTTTGTGATATTTAAGATTGAAAATGGTCAAAAACACACTTAATTGGCCCTTATTTTAAACTCTATTTTTCGCTTTATTTTGACTTATTTTGATTTAATACAATAAGCTTCCTGTAATAAACATCACATAACTAAGTACACTAAGTAAAAATGGAAGTTAAGAAGAATAAATTATATAAAGATGAACAAGCTGTTACAGTGGTATCCGTTGCAACGAAGTCTCCGTAGACGGCTTATTTCATGGTCCCAACAGTGCTATAAATAGAATGACCTCGTTACCATGGCAACCAGAGGTAACATTGGCCAAAAAGTGTCATTTTCATGGTCAGTACTTAATATATACCCATTATTCCGAAAATCTTCAAAATCCATGATCGATATTGGTCCTTACAGAGAATTGCTATTAAGTGTTAATGTTGATTAGCGGAATTACAACCTAAGCGTAGCATTTCACTCACGTTTGCATGATTTTTGTCAAAATCGCATGGGTTTACAAGCCTGAAGTGCAAATAACATTGACTTTTGTTCTTAAACGTGAATAGGGTTCATTCTCAATTTAAGAAATTTACATTTGTAGAATTGTTGATTTTACCATGTGTCATTTAGGATCTATTCTTCTAAGGAAGTATTTTAAATCAGGGTTCAAAATTACCTTAAATTAGACCATTATCTTCACATTTTTACGTATTAGTTCATGACGATTTTGTACTATGACCCTTGCTCTTGAAAATCAATCAATAGCTATATAGGCTTCATCCACTGCCAATTTAGATCTTGAAAGGTTTTATACAAGGCGATCATGCTTGATATAAATTTATCTAAGAGGAACGCTTAGATCACACCCCTTCCTCTCTTCCCGCATTACTCTAAATTTGTCTCAGAATAAGGAGAGGATCTCAAACAACACCCGGGGTTAGCAACCATAGCAAAACCCCAAACACCCAATGAAAAGCACAGAGCAGACATGCACAGACAGAGACGCAAAAGGTACAAAGTACTAAGAACAGCGAATCACATAAAAAAAAAGACCAAACAAAAATGAATACACATAAACAAAGGAGACCAATGCGCAACCATAGACGACTTTGGACGGCCATCTGTCGGATTACGTGCGCACAACCATCCCATTTTTCCGATTAGCAAGAGGTTTCGAAGACCGCACAATACGCAAGATCGCAACTACAGCGCATGCAGAATATCCATTCTAATTTTGTATTTAGCTGCCTAAACTGAACTCTTGTTCAAAACCTTTTCTGCCCAAGTAAATAGACGACGTCAAGACAATGGAGAACAATAAGAAAATGTATGTGCGATTTTCCGTATTGTGGTGTAAAATAACCTCCTTATTGTAAGGTGATTATACAAACAGACAGCATGACGCAGGGGTTCAAGAAAAACACATATGAATATGTAAAAGGAAAAGTCATTGACTTAAAATGGAGGTTACGACTTACCATATTTGAAATGAAATAAAATTTATATAAAATTGTATAAGAATCTAGACAGGGTATTCAAGAATATGATTTGTTCATGTGAATGATTTCAGGGAAGAACTGCTCCAAAGATCTGGAAAGGAAGGTAGGCCTTTAAATGTTTTCAATTTTGAATTGTTATGAAAGCAAAAAAAAAAAAACCTGTTGCGAATTGCTGATTACTAGACTTCTTATTTTACCTTATATGGTGAAATCAATTTATCATTGTTATATATCTATGTAAAAGAAATGTAGCTCTTTTACTGTTCCCGAAATATGCTATTTAATGAGAATTAGGAACAACACACGACCTACTTTTCGAAGAAACCGTCTATGTATAGGTTAGAAGATAATTTGAAGTCTCTACATGAATAAGAAGTGGGCGGAGCGTCAAATTACCTTCTAACCGACATAGACGGCAACAACCCCGGTAGCGTAGTGGATAGCGCGCCCGGCTAGCATGCTACGTAGCATGCTGAAAATCTGGGTACCAGCCGCGCTCGTCCCACAAATTTTTCTGTTTAGCATTTGTAGGATGCTGAATCCATGACGGCCATGAATGAAGACGGTTTCTTCACAAATCCTTCACAAATAAGACGAGCCACTTCAGAAAACCGAAGCATATGACCTTGAATGCTTAACTTGTAGTATGAGAGCATTCAAAGGGTGCAATCTTATGTTAATTTATAATTGATCCATTAAGAAAAAAAAGCGTACAATGGAGGTATTGTTCGTCACATTTGGAATATACTACAGTTACTCTATTTTTATATATCATATTTCCTAAGCAGGTACTCTGTCTGCATAGTGGCTTATTTGCTTTTCAGAATGAATTTTATAGGCATTGATTACTTCCTGTAACAGAGAGGTACATTATAGTTTTCATTTTCATTTTGTCCTGAATGCTGCACTATTTCAGCAGAGTTGAAATATTTCCTTTTTTGCTCACCTCGACGAAGTTGATATGAGCTTATGCTATACCCCGGTGTCCCCGTCCGCATCAGCGTCCGCGTCCGGTTAAAGTTTTGGGGTAACTCTGGAGTATCTGACAAAGTACTGATGCTACAGTAACCAAACTTGCACAGGTGATTCATCTTTTGATGCTGAGGTGAACCCATGCATCGGATGCTGCATCTGACCCACATGTTCCGGTTGAATCTGTGTCAATGTCTGGTTAAAGTTTTTGGGGTAGCTCAGTAACTGACAGTACTGATACTACAGTAACCAAACTTGCACCAGTGATTCATCTTTGGATACTGAGATGAACCCATGCATCGGATGCAGCATCTGACCTACTTTTTCGGCTTGAGTGATTTTGCCTTTAAAGGCCAATATTGAACAAAGTATAAGTGCTACATGTACCGAACTTGCATAGTGATTGTATCTTTGATCAAACTTTCATAAAATGACCTTGACCTACTTTTTCCGCTTGAGTGATTTTGCCTTTAAAGGTCAATATTGAGCAAAATATAAGTGTTACATGTACCAAACTTGCATAGTGGATGATCTTTGATAAAATTTTCTTGACCTACTTATTTCGCTTGAGTGATTTTGCCTTTAAAGGCCAATATTGAGCAAAGCGCAAGTGCTACATGTACCAAACTTGCATATTGGATGTATCTTGGATCAAACTTTCATAAAATTACCTTGACCTACTTTTTCCGATTGAGTGATTTTTCTTTTTAAAGCCAATATATATGTACTCAGAGATATGTTTAAATTGAACTTTGCTGCCGCGAGTTGAGCTTCGTAATCTTTGATTACACTATGTTTATTTACATGTTGACTTCTTACTCTTTAGATTCCTCAAGTAGAAGCAGTGACAGTTCACCCGGAGTATCTGTTCAGGTGTCTGATATAGATGAATCGTAGGTTTCCTTTCCATATGTTGAAATTACACGAAACAACAAATATGCTAAATGAACACATTTTACATGTTTATTTAAAAAAATTGACAAACCGATAACAGAAAATTATGGACCATTCTCCATTAGAAATAGCCAAATTTTGGAGCAAGTGAAAGAATGGCTTGATCTTCAAGCGTTAATGTTGACTAGCGCAATTACAACCTAAGCGTAGCATTTCACTCGCGTTTGCATGATTTTTGTCAAACTCGCGATGTTTTACAAGCCTGAAGTCCAAATAACATTGACTTGTGTCCTTGAACTTGAAAAGGGTTCATTCTCCATTTAAGAAATTTACATTTGTAGAATTGTTGATTAAACAATGTGTCATTTCGGATCTATTCTTCTAAGGAAGTATTTTAAATCAGGATTCAAAATTACCTTAAATTAGACCATTATCTTCACATTTTTACGTTTTAGTTCATGACGAATGTGTACTATGACCCTTGCTTTTGAAAATCAATCAATAGCTATATAGGCTTCATCCATTGCCAATTTAGATCTTGAAAGGTTTTATACAAGGCGATCATGCTTGATATATATTTATCTAAGAGGAATGCTAAGATCACACCCTTTCCTCTCTTCCCGCATTACTCTAAATATGTCTCAGAATAAGGAGAATAAGGAGGGAATCTCAAGCAACCATAGCAAAACCCCAAAACACCCAATGAAAAGCACAGAGCAGACGTGCACAGATAGAGACGCAAAAGGTACAAAGTACGAAGAACAGCGAATCACATAGAAAAACACCAAACAAAAATGAATACACATAAACAAAAGAGACCAATGCACAACCATAGACGACTTTGGACGGCCATCTGTCGGATTACGTGCGTACAACCCTGCCATTTTCCCGATTACCAAGAACACACAATACACACGATCGCAACTATGTACAGCGCAGCAATGTTAAAGTGCTTCACGCAATGACGTTAGAGAAAATTCCGCGAAAACGTTATGTGACGTTATAAATGACGTCACATCAGTTATCGTATGCTAAGGATATTTCAAGGGATAAATTGTACTGTATCGATTTTGAATATTATTGAGCTTCCATCCTATTCCTTACATCAACTCTAAATGTTCCCGGTATCTTCTTTACGAGAAGTAATGAAAGAATGCGTGTTTTTCCACAGTGTTGAATATCTGGTCATTGTAGGTCAAGTATGCGCAGTATGAGTTCAGGGTTAAAGGGAAGCTTTGGATGAGAAACCGCATTTATTTCCAATTAGTAAATCTATATAAGGAATTGATAATGGTACCTTCATAAAGGAGGACAATTTTTATTCAGATTATTTGTTAGACATTGTCCATATTGAGCTAATTAATGGAGTCTTACTGATTTACCGGTTTGAAAATAATTATTTCTTATTCATTTTTACATTTATTTAGTTGTTGTTGCTGTCGGTTTTTTTTCTCTTTTTTTTCTTGGGGGGGGGGGAGAAAAATAGGGTGCCAGCTCATGAGCGTTAATACAGTTTATTCTAAAGCTTCATTTTTAAAAAGATATATAATATATATCATCACGAATACGGTGCTAAAATACTTTTGTCAATAAATGGCTATACGGGCACCGTATGCTTAGCCGATACAACAGAACAATATTGAGAATTCAGATACTGTACTAGAATAAATCTAAGAACAAATAAAGATAATAATAAAACAATTGTAATCAGCAAGAGATCGGGTGGGTTTTAATAAGACTGAAACGTGATTAGCCTAGCCGGGAAAGAACCTCCTCCCCACCCCTCTCTCTCTCTCTCTCTCTCTCTCTCTCTCTCTCTCTCTCTCTCTCTCTCTCTCTCTCTTTTATTTTTCTATATATATATATTTTTATTATTATTGTCACCGATAGAGCTCTGCTCACGAAAGCACTGTGACAAATTTACAAAAAACTATGAAAAATCAATTTTGTTAATACAAAATTAGAAGACGATCAGCATCGCGGTCACAATAGCCACTGCCGGGGTTGGATTCAGTACGGGGAAATGTTGCATTGATATATAGATTTCAATATGTGATCAGCAGATGTTTTAAGTTCTAGCGGCAACCATTATCACCAGAGTTATTCCCTATCACAAATTTTCCTACAAAGAAAACATATAATGTTTTAACTTGAATAACAATATGCTAAAAGCGGATGCCTGACGAGGCTTACCCTCCTCAGTCCCCCCCCCCTGCCTTCTTAATATATATGTATATCACATTCTCATCGTTGAAAATATAATACTAAAATTAAAAAAAACCCATTTAATTCATTTTGTAAAAACTCGTGTTTTTATGTTTCTGCACTTTATATGTACACACGTGTATGTTGCATGTTAACGTATGTATAACGTATGACGTAATCCAGCGTTTAGGTCCCATCTGAAAATAGACTGATATAGGGTAGTTGTAAAAAAAATGTAAATTGTAGGTGACTAGCCTTGTACAATTTCGATATTGTCATGCAGAATCTATAGAGGACACTTCAATTTACCAGGATTTTGCTGGGTATTTAATAGAAAATTTAGTAGTTGTGCAAAATGTGGATGTTAAGTTTAGTTTTGCAGTGATTTTACCACTTGTTTACTTTCTCGGTATCTTTTCTCCTCTTAATCGTTTTAAGTGTCACAATGCCCAGCACATTTCTAAATTTACAGGATTTACTGAAGAAAACGATATAACATTTATATTATTCTTTCATAATTTACCACATGCAAAATTCAATTTAAAACCGGGACAACACTTTAGAGTTATATTTAGGGCTGTCACGTGACACAGGTGAATCCCCCTGGTGATTTTTTTCTTAGCTACCAGACACCTACCAGATATAAAAAAAATACAGCTTTGAACTTAAGAAAGAACGTTTAAGCTGTAATTGAGGGTTGAATGCCAGGCACTGTAAAATATAATATCTTCAGCGCGACGTCAGCGTGGAGCACCTTAACGCAGCTGCGAACGCGTGCAGAATGCCCGTTCTTATTTTTAGCCACCTACCTTAATCATTGTTCAAAACCGTTTTCTATCCAAGTAAATTGATGACGTCAAGACAATGGAGAACAATAAGAAAGTGTGCGAAAAAATCTGTATAACTTTTGTTAATTGTATTTGCAATTTTCGTATTGTGCTGTAAAAAACCTCCTAACTGTAAGGTGATTATAAAACAGACAACATGACGCCGTGTCCAAAGAAATACCCTTATGAATATGTAAATGGAAAAGTCATGAACTTAAAACGGAGGTTACGACTTACTATATTTGGAATGAAATAAAATTTTATGTAAAGTTGTATAAGGATTTAGACAGGGGTATTCAAGAATATATTTTGCACATATGACTGATTTCAGAGAAGAGCTGCTCCAAAGATCTGGAAAGGAAGGTAGGCATCTAAATGTTTTCAATGAATTGTTATAAAAGCAAAAACAACTGTTGAGAATTGCTGTGAAAATAAGCTGATTACTAGACTTCTTATTTTACCTTATTTGGTGAAATCAATTTATCATTGTTATATATCTATGTAAAAGAAATGTAGCTCTTTCATTGTGCCCGAAATATGCTATTAAATGAGGGTGGGGAACAATACATGACCTGCTTTTCGAGGAAACCATCCATAACTGTTTATCACATTAGTGTCTCTATTATATTTATCGTATCATTATCAACAAATCGAAGTTCCAGTACCTGTGTATATACCAATAAGGGGAAATTGAATGAGGACATATAAGAAAAGATATATTTCATATGTTTGAAATGGATCGTTTAAAATCTTGTTTCACATCATCCGTAATAATGAACAACGAAGAAGTATTATTCAGTCTTAAAGTCGAGAAAGTTATGAATAATCATTAGAATGTCATTGGAAAAGTTATAAATAATCTATAAAATAATCCATAAAATCGTTCGCTTTCATATATCCGCGATAATCTTATGATAATAATATGGAAAGTAGTTCAAAGCGTGACGGACTTCTTTTGGAATGTGATTATTATGTGATAACCTACAATGGATCCAGGAATTATATTCTCTAATGCGCTGACATAATTCCTGGATCCATCGTAGGTTATCACAGTATAATCACATTCCAAAAGACAGTTATTATGTATATAATAAGTGTCTTATTTTGTGTGTTTATGCAGAAATAAATTACAATGGCTGATGCATTTATTTTGATATAATGCGCGTTAGCGCATTTTATCAAATAAATGCATCAGCCATTGTAATTTATTTCTGCATAAACACACAAAATAATACACTTATTCTATATATATGCGCTTTCAAAGCCAAAAATAGAACAAAGGAAGCACCCGATTCTATTTATAAAGCGAATACGTTCACCAATACAGAGGGGAGTTAATTTTAGAAAGGAACAGCTGGCGTTTCCCATGACAACGTCACGCTTATTTACTATGACTGAACTGTCATAAATTAATGCATTATGATATATCAAGTATTACAAATTAAACAATGGAATCATGACAAAATATGACCAAATAAGTTGTTTAGGCACGGTCAATTTGATATTCTGGGGGGGGGGGGGGGGGGGGGGCTTGGGTTTTTTTTCGAAAAAAATAATTTTGCTCTCAATTTTGATGAAAAAAATAAATTTGCTTATGGTGTGACAGAAAAAAATAATCTTGCTCTTACAAATAATCTGAATTTGAAGAATTACCATAAAATTTCACTAAAATTCTTGAAAATTTTCCGTCTCGCTTCGCTCGCCACAGTTTTCAAATTGTATCAAAAATGTATGGCTCGCTTCGCTCGCCATAGTTTTCTATCAAAACATTATTTACTGATAGCAAAAGTCATATATTTAAAGATATCAAAAGTTATACATGTATGTGAATGAAAAAGGGCTTCCTTAAAAGCTTAAATATATTATCATTATTTATGTATTACTGTTAATACATGTTGCATGTATCCCATAGAGTCATGTTCTTGTAAGCTTGGAAGGAGAACGTCAGTTATTCACCAATTTACAATTCTTAGTAACATTTAAAAAATTGCCTAGGAGACATTCCCCTCAGACCCTCTTATACATGTTATGTCATGTACCTTGTATTGTAAAAATCTTTTATCTCTCTGTTTAAAAGTGAATTGAATACTTGCATCAAAATAAACAAATATATTAATATTTTCTTAATATGCGCATCACTTTGTCAAAAAAAATTTCTTTGCTCCAACTTTGCCAGAAAAAAATAATTTTGCCCCGGTACGGGGCGAAAAAAATAATCTTGCTCCGATAAAAACCCAAGCCCCCCCCCCCCCCCCCTGAATATCAAATGGACCATGCCTTATTACTCTCTAGATGTTGACTGTTTGGAACTAGTTTTGTTGGCGGAATGAATTCCCATTTAGTATCCGTTTGAGTCAGTTGCAGCGCGGTGAAATCATGAAATGTTGACAGCGTTAGTTCATGGATTTTTTTTCTACTGTGTACTGCTTACATGTACATGGGTGGTTTATTTTGGAATTATCACAAACAACGCCGAATGTGACTAGAAATCTTCATTCGAAATATTCCGTTGAGTGAAGGATGTGACATCAATCGACAGAAAGCTATTGTAGCTGCGCCTGCCTCTGTTGCTTGTTGATGTCGTATTCTGTAATCGTCAAGACAAAGTCGCTGAAAGAGGTAAGGGATTAATGGGGAAGATTTTAGATATGAATTCGAATTTCTATATGATGATGTTCCTAATTTCTGTATAGGAAAAGATTTTACACTTGTTGATATTCAATTCAAATTCATACGCGATGCTCGGCGGCGTTTTGACGTCACACTGTTATTAATACAGAAATCAATAACAATCGTCCTGAAAGCTTTATCTCGGGCAATTACAGTGGTTGTGCATATATATAAATTTACATTCCAGTTTTCACGCTTAAATGACGTTTAGGTAGTTTAAAACTCCGTTGCTAAGGCTCTGTTACTACCTACCGTCAAAGTTAAATTCAAGCCAAGTTACTGTACCGTCATAGTTCAAATCACGCCACCGCGGTTATACACCTATAATCACAGTATGAAATACAAATGAATGGGTGATACATCTATAATCACAGTGTAACATACAATTGAATGGGCATATGTAAATATCAATTGATACAGCCGTACGATGCCTTGCGAACACTGAAAAAGATGCAAAATCTTAAAATTTTGTTAGGCATTACTACGCCATTCATGATTAATATACAGCGAGTGGTGCATTTAACAGCGCCATTCACAATAAATTATGTTGTTACACTGGATTCTGGAGAATGTTCATTAGATAGTGTTGTCATTTGTTTGTCTACGGTGCTGTGTTATTGTCTTTATGTGCTTGACGGATTTTTCTTTTCTCGCACACTGGATAGGCTGATTACCCTTTTCAGCGGTGCTAGAGAATTCGATCCGGCACCCCTGATCCGGCACTTTTGATTGTTCCTTTATGACGTCACAGACAAACTGACGTACGTTATTTCACATGCACATATATTTAGCATGACGTTCAGTCATTCTAATGCGTAAACAAGCGGACTTTGAAGGTTTTTTATGAGCGAGAAAAATAATCAAGCACCACATTTGAGTCCCGGATAGAACAATATCAGTCTCGGGTGGGATGATCAACGTCCCAACCTCGGCTTATTCCTCGGTTGGTACTTGATCAATCCCTCTCGACTGATATTTTTCTATCCGGAACTCAAAGAGGTGCTAGATTCTTTTATTCTCGAGAAAAAGCTCTCTTTTACAATTTTCAAGAATTTGTATGTCTATAGATTATGATTTTCGGATTCTAACTCTTGGGTTTTTTGTTTGACTCTGATTCATTGGTTGTCATCTAATGGCAGCCGAGCGACGTCAATTCATAATGGAGCGATCGCAATGATGATATATATGCACATTGAGATTATGTTCGCGACGCAACGACGAGCTTATAAAATTGAAACATTCGTGTGTTGGCCCTGCGACTGCCAAATAATATGTCATGAAATTTGGTAAGTCATAGGACCATAAGTCATGGATCAATCAAAGCCAAATTCGAACTTGACTTGTACTATATTAAGATATTTTCACATACCAAAAATCAATTCATAGTCTATAACAACATCGAAAAAATGTCCAGAAAACTGAAAATTTTATGAAATATGCCGAGTCCAAGGGTCATAACTCTTGTAAAATAGGTCAATCAAAACCATACTCGACCTAGATATGTATCACATTCAGATGTATTCACGTACCAAAATGGAATCAATATATCCAACGACAGCAGAAACGTACGGAAAACTAAAGTGTGACAGACGGATTGACGGACAGACAAACAGGGTGGAAACTATAGGTCCCTTCCGGCGAGCCGGTAGGGGACTAATAAAACAGCAAGTGATATATGATTTTGTTCTCTTGACTTTGATCTCGGTTAAACATTACCTGGCTCAGTCTGTAATTGTCAGGGCATATATACCATACAGCAATTTCTAAAAGGAATGATGCATATGATTTTATATACAATGCAGGTAATTTTATATTATTCGATGAGCATTAATTTTTTGTCATTTTCTTCTTTTTATATCCTGTTTTTCAAGGCATTATTGATATTGTCGAACGAGGAGATGAAGGAGAGCTGAGAAAATTTCTCCATCTGGAGCGTCAAGCCATTCAAGAGAAGAAATCTGGTACTTTAACAATCGAAAATGTAAAAGAAGCAATGTGTCTTTGGATAAAAATGTGGGACAGACCTCAGCCTTTGGAGGAATTTTTCACGCTTCTTCGTGCATTAGACAATGACACTATACTTTTTGACTTATTACTCAAGCCAGAAAATTATAACGATTCTTTATCAATGTTAGTGTATGCTGGTAGACTTGAAAGAAAGGACACTGTTTCGTTTCTGCTGGAAAGAGAAGAAAATAAACCAACTGTATCTTTGCAAATGTCCGATAAGAATGACAATTCAATTTTGCATTATGTTGTTGCTATGAAGTCACTAGAACTTACCAAAAAAGTTTTGCAATTGGACAATACATTGTTAGATAATCGCAACATTGATTATAAAACACCATTTATTATGGCAGCTGAATTTCAGTGCGCAGATATTGTGCAGTTTTTACTAGAACAACATGCCGATGTAAGGGATGAAAATTATTCGTTTGAAAAAATAACCCAGTTGTGTATAAGAAATATGTGGAAAGAAATATTTGACAACGTTCTGCTGCAAAACGAACACTTTTTGCTACAGAAAGAAGAGAAAGAATACTGCCATATCTCCCAAGCAGGCAAAGTTGTTAGGAGTGTATTACAATTATACAACGCAGAGCGTGATCATTTTGTTGAATCTACTTTAAGATCGTTTCCCGATATGTTAACAGACAGTGCTTATTACCTTAGAAAGCATCCATTGATTTGGAGTGTATGTACAAAAAATGTGAAGGCTATTGAACTTTTGCTTCCTAAGGCAAAGCAGGAAGATTTTTTCAATATAAAAGATGGTAATCATCACAATTTACTCTTTTTATGCATTATCAAAAATGTATCGGTTGAAATTTTGAGAAATGAAAGTCTGCTCTCCCTAGTTAATTCTAAAGATAGTTACAACAGATCACCATTAATGTGTGCTGTAAAGTACCGTAATAAACAGTACTTTGATAAACTGCTAGACTATCCAAAAACAGAGCTTCATCACAGGGATAAAAAGGGAGAAAACGTTTTGCATTTAACTGTAAGAAATAATTGGTATAAGAAAACGGAGAAACTGTTGGAGCACACTAATAAAGACCTACTGTATGGCAATAATGAAAATATAACTCCGCTTATGTTAGCCGTATCACTTCGTCGTGGACAACGATTCTTAACGCTTCTTTTAGAGAGAGGTTCTGAAATAGTTGAAGTAGATATAAAAGGCAGAACTGTGTTTCATTTATGTGCAGAAACGTATCACAAGGATCAAACACATAAAATGCAACAAGGCTCAGAAAATAAATCGGCTAATTCTTCGAAGAAAGACCAGAAAGACTGGAAACAAGAAAGAAAAAACTGCATCAAAGTTTTATTGGAATGTGAAAAATTTGAGAAATCCAGACATTTACTCAAAGTTAAAGACCGCAATGGAAAAACTCCTCTTGATATAGCGAATGAGAATAATGATACAGAATGTTTAGAATTATTTCAAGTATATGTGTCCAGTGAAATGAGAGAAGATGTAGAGTGCAATGGTGTTCATTTGAAGACAATTCCGTAGTATTTTTTAAAATACGTAATGTAATCCATCTTATGCTTTTAAAGGATTTAGTCAAACATGTTTACCTGAACAGAAAGAAGATTGCTATATCATTGACAGTACAGAAATTTCACCGTTTTAGCATAGATTGATTTTGTTTAATATTAAAGTTTATCAGTTGTATGAGTTTGACTTTGTTAATACATAAAATAACAGACCTGAAATGGCCATATATACCAAATGAGCGATAGTAAACTATTTTGTTATTGTGTAATATATTTTTCCCTTTTCTAATTTGTCCCTTACTTATGGAATCTTCTGTCTGTATGGTTGTTTACTTGTGAAATCTTCTGTTTGTCAGTATGCATGCTTGTCCGTACATCAGCCGGTCTGGCTGTCCAAAATATTTGCGGTAAATTGCTTTCAATGCCTGCATGGTTCCGAATGATATTTCACATAATTGTTGCATAATACTCTAATTAGTTAGGGAAGATCCTGACGATAATCTCAACAGCACTCACAATAGAGTACAAAATTAAGCATCGACGGATTCCTAGTAAGCTAGAGGTGGGACCAGGTACCCGGGAGGAATAAGCATCCCCTGTTGGCTAGCCGCACCCGCCGTCGATGTTAAAGCACAAAAATGAAAACATTAATAAAACTCATGCTCTGTCTGACATGATGTCTATATAGAAAGTGCTATGGTGACAATGTCATGGTAATATATTCAAAACACTTATTGTCAAACCCCTCCTGGGGAACTTTTTCACAAGCTCCACACGGCAAAGGGCATAAGTGTGACACAAATGAGTTAAAGAAGATCCTGACGATAATCTCAATAGCACTCACAATAGAGCACAAAATTAAGCATCGACGGACCCCGAACTAGCTAGAGGTTGGACCAGGTACCCGGGAGGAGTAAGCATCTCCTGTTGGCTAGCCGCATCTGTCGTCGATGTTTAAGCAAAAAAATGAAAACAATATTTAAAATTCATGCACTCTCTGACATAACGTCTATATAGGAAGTGCTACAGTGACAATGTCAGAAAAATATATTCAAAACTTTTTCTGTCAAGCCCCTTGCGGGGAACTTTTTCACGAGCTCCACACGGCAAAGGGCATATGTGTGAACCAAATGAGTCAAAACAAGATCCTGACGATAATCTAAGTACATAAATAGAGCACAAAATTAAGCATCGACGGACCCCTAGCAAGCTGGAGATGGGACCAGGTGCCCGGGAGGAGTAAGCATCCCCTGTTGGCTAGCCGCAGCCGTCATCGATGCAAGCACAAAAATGAAAACAATATATAAAATCTATGCACTGTCTGTCTAAGATGTGCCATGACCTTTATTCTAGGCCAAAGATAATTATCACAGTTCATGTTGGTTGAAAGGTCTTTTGCGGGTCATACTGTTATGCTATCTGCAATAACCTGAATATTATCTGAAAGAAATATTACTAAAAACACATAAGTATTTCATGGTTTGTGATCCAAGGATAAAGGTCTAGGTTCAAGGTCACATTATATGTGGTTTTTAATTCCGGAATGAATCTTAATTTTACTAATAGTATTCCATGACCTAAGGATGTGAGATAAAAACTGATTCAATGTCATTAGTCTTATTATTATTATTATCATTGGATTAATATTCGTCTATGGACCATGATTGTTCAATGCACACGTGGAACATACAATGTAGAGCGCAGCTGGAGCGGCAAAGCTTATTAATAGGGAAGTGTAATGTTAATGAAAAGTAAAGATAATATTGCAATCGAATAAATCTAGGAAATTGTATATACTGTCTTGTCCGCTATTTTAAAAAGTGTGATACCGGAAACTGACCACAACAGTAACCAAACGAGATTTACCCTTCTTTTTAGCTCACCTCGACGAAGTTGAGTGAGCTTATGCTATAACCCCACGCGTCCGCGTCCGCGTCCGTGTCCGCGTCCGTGTCCAAGTCCGCGTCCGGTTAAGAAGTTTGGGGTAGCTCAGTATCTGACAAAGTACTAATGCTACAGTAACCAAACTTGCACAAGTAATTCATCTTTGGATGCTGAGGTGAACCCATGCATCGTATGCAGCATCTGACCTGCATTTTCCGCTTGAGTGACTTGGTTAAGAAGTTTGGGGTAGCTCAGTATTTGACAAAGTACTGATGCTACAGTAACCAAACTTGCACAAGCGATTCATCTTTGGATGCTGGGTGAACCCATGCATCGGATGCAGCATCTGACCTACATTTTCCGCTTGAGTGACTTGGTTAAGAAGTTTGGGGTAGCTCAGTATCTGACAAAGTACTGATGCTACAGTAACCAAACTTGCACAAGCGATTCATCTTTGGATGCTGAGGTGAACCCATGCATCGGATTCAGCATCTGACCTACATTTTCCGCTTGAGTGACTTGGTTAAGAAGTTTGGGGTAGCTCAGTATCTGACAAAGTACTGATGCTACAGTAACCAAACTTGCACAAGTGATTCATCTTTGGATGCTGAGGTGAACCCATGCATCGGATGCAGCATCTGACCTACATTTTCCGCTTGAGTGATTTGGATAAGAACTTTGGGGTAGCTCAGTATCTGACAAAGTACTAATGCTACAGTAACCAAACTTGCACAGGTGATTCATCTTTGGATGCCGAGATGGACCCATGCATCGGATGCAGCATCTGACCTACTTTTTCCACTTGAGTGATTTCGCTTTTAAAAGCCAATATTGAGCAGAGTATAAGTGCTACATGTACCAAACTTGCATATTTGATGTATCTTTGATCAAACTTTCATAAAATGACCTTGACCTACTTTTTCCGCTTGAGTGATTTTGCCTTTAAAAGCCAATATTGAGCAAAGTATAAGTGCTAGATGTTCCAAACTTGCATATTAGATGTATCTTTGATCAAACTTTCATAAAATGACCTCGACCTACTTTTTCCGCTTGAGTGATTTTGCCTTTAAAAGCCAATATTGAGCAAAGTATAAGTGATACATGTACCAAACTTGCATATTGGATGTATCTTTGATCAATCTTTCATAAAATGACCTTGACCTACTTTTTCCGCTTGAGTGATTTTGCTTTATAAAGCCAATATTGAGCAAAGTATAACTGCTACATGTACCAAACTTGCATATTGGATGTATCTTTGATCAAACTTTCATACAATGACCTTGACCTACTTTTTCTGCTTGAGTGGTTTTGCCTTTAAAAGCCAATATACATGTACTAAGAAATATGTTTGAATTGAATTTTGCTGTCACGAGGTGAGCTTCGTAATCTGTGATTACCCTATGTTTTATGCTGCCTCCACTTTAATTTAATTTATCCCTGCGCAACAAAGTTGCAGGGGGATAAAGTTACGCAATAGTTCGTATATAAGTGAATTCGAGGGCGTGTGCGAGTATGTGTTAATGCGTCACATTTCTTTTCTTATAAATAAGATTTTGCCGGTTGACATGGCAACAACTCGTTACTCATAATAATAGCTTGCAGGTCGACAGTTGCAGAAAGTTTTCCTATATTAAGAACTATGGTATTGCTTTATCCTAAAGCAGTCAAACCAATATGTACCCGAATTAGGTTTTGAGCAAAATTACTGTTTCTATAGATAGCACGATAATTTCTGCAAAAAAACAACATTTTGATCCAAAAACATAGAGCTTTACACGAAGCTCGAGTTTCTAATTCTCTCATTCTTAGAAAAGTATAATGGATAGTATATATTCTGATGTTTGAATCTTTTGAAGCAGAACTCATGCGAAAATGAAATTCTTTGTCCTTTTCCGGCGATTTTTCATTGAAAAATATGCATTTGTCCCCAAAATATCCATTCAGCAATGAAAATTCCAAAGACTATTATTTTTTCTGAAATAATGTAACAAACTGAGCTTATACCATTTATCGTCCATGTCGGTTTCAAATATTACGTGTCATGAACATTGGGTTATCTCCCTGTAGTCGCAACACTAACCTTAAATAAAAAATCTCCAACAACACCAGGTTGCAGCACCCACAGCAAAACCCCAAAACACCCGATGCATAAACACAAAGCAGACAAGCACAGAAAGAGACGCATAAGGGACAAGGAACGTCAACGCACAACACAGAAACATCAAACACAAAGGACTACACATAAACCAACGAGACCAATGGGCAACCGGTGCCGACTTAGGATGGCCATCTGCCACGGAAATAGCAGAAGGTGTGGTTATTCTGGATTACGTAAGCAAAACCCTCCCACTTTTCCGATTACCCAGAGGTCTCGAAGAACGTACAATTGTGGTGTAAAACAACCTCCTCACTGTCAGATGACCACACACAAACAAGACCGCAAAACGCAGGGGCCCAAGCAACACAGATGAATATGTAAATGGATATAAAAAGAGGGCGTATGTAATACAATCCGTGCTCTGCCGCCGGCCGCGAGCTCATGTATGTTATCACCCGAGTAGTCCGACTTACATGCAGAGAGGACAGGTGGTCAGGGCCCTGTATTCTCTAAAGAGTTTTGGACAGGGCCCGTCATGGAGTCCCGTCGTCACAGTCAGTCAGAGTGCAAGTTTTAAGAATGCGCTTGTACAAGACTTGGTCAAGTACCAAGCCTAGTGTCCGTCTGATGATATTAGGATCATATTATGAAAGGCGTTTGATGATTCTGACGCATTTTCGATAGGGATGTTGTCTATCTTTGGTCCTCCTGATCTTGTTAATAATGTCACCATAAAATGCAGGATGTGCAATACCCAAAGTAATATACTCTGTTGCATGTATTGGTCCAAATTTCAGAAGAAGTTGAAAATAATTTTTGTAAAATTTCCAGAATGTCTTTACTAGTTTGTGAAAGCGAAAACCTTGTCCAAAAAGTTTCTTGGCAATTTGTAATAATAATACGAAGAGATGAGTTTAAATAAGTTTAACGCTTCATTGTTTGTCCTACTTACTTCGGTACCAGTGTTCTCATTCCCATTTCTGGGACTGGGGCCCGGGGCTTTTGAAATTGGAAATAACAACAGCATTTTCTCAAAAATATGGAAATATTTAAAATAAGTTTGAAATGACAAATATGGATAAAGTATTTTGACTAGAAAATGAGAATATTTTCCATAAGGTGTCAAACTTTGGTAAAGTTGTCAATGATTTTGGAAAGAAGTAACAATTTTGCATTGGGACTAGGCCCAATATGGACCCCAAATTATGCTGATCGAGAGCCCAGGGTACTAAAACATGAATCATGTGATATATGGATATGATTAATCTGAACTAATTATCACGGTTAAAGCGACACCTACAAAATATTCTGAACTTGCAGTAGACTCTGAAGATTAGTCATGTTTCTTTGAAGCTGTGTTATTTATTCCGAGAAAGTTCTGTTTTTATAATTTTTATAATTTCTTTTGTTAGAAATTGAAGCCCTTTGATAATGATTTTTGGAATCTGATTTCCGGTTTTGTGTTTGCCTTTCATTCACTGAATTCAAGTAAGAGTTCTCTTTCTCAACTAGGAGAGGAACACAGTTTGTGCGTTGGAGAGATGATTCTAGAATGTTGACCTCCTTTAAATGATATTTAATAATATTTTAAGATTAATGAAAAGACTTTCCAAAAGCAGCAGAATAATATTTGTTATGTCAAATTGATGAAGGGCCAAAACAAAACTTCTATCAGGCGATAGAGCTGGAAAGAAATTAATAAATACACTTTAAACATTCAATCGCGATGTGAGATTATATTATGTTGTTCCACACTGCAAAAAAAGCTAACATGATAAGAAGATGAAAGTGTTTCAACCCGATACTTTCTTTACGAGGTTCGAAATCAATCCTTACCAGTGGTCTACTTGCACAATTACAATTGTATCATATGTACAGAAATGATTTTCAAGTTTGATTCAACATGGTCAGCATGTATGTTGATTATTTTTGCCGGGTATTGATACATCGACAGAAATACTGCAGTATTTGTTACATTCTTTGAATCTTTAAATGATTTTAAATCAATTCATTTAAATCGTTACCGACTACAATAATTTTCCCTTTTTTATCATTTGACTTTTTCACATTATTCATGTTAATTTATTGTTTTTCAAGTTTCAAATATGTTATGGGAATATTCCCATTGTCTCCATATTGAGTTCCATTTTCCAGTCTTTTTGTGAAATTTCTGAATTATCGAATTTGCGCTGTATCTTAGGATATGGTCATAATCCATATTTTTCACTGTATGTGTTCTTTTGCTATCGCTATTCCTAAATTGGATCTTATTTTTATCAAACATTGAACTATATTTTGTGATCAAGAACAATGAAATAATACCCAAACTTCACGGGGCCTCTACCTTTCGCGGTCTTGTTTGTGTGATGTCATCTTACAGTGAGGAGGTTGTTTTACACCACAATTGTACGTTCTTCGATACCTCTGGGTAATTGGAGAAGTGAGAGGGTTGTGCGCACGTAATCCAGGATAACACACCATTTGCTACTTGCGTGACAAATGGCCGTCCAAAGTCGGCACCGGTTGCCCATTGGTCTCGTCGGTTTATGTGTAGTCTTTTGTGCTTGATGTTTGCATGTCGTGTGTCTCTTTTCCGTCTTTTGTGTTTTTGCATCGGGTGTTTTGGTGTTTTGCTGTTGATGCTACAACGGGGTCTTGTTGGAGATCTCCTCCCTTCACGATGTTACAGTAATAAAAGAGGAACACTAGCGCAGAACTACCAATGTAAGCGCCCAATGCTAAGTATAAACATCAAAGAAGTACCTAACCGTTATTCAGTCTCAAAGTCGAGAAGGCAAGGCAAAATCGTGAGAATACCAATCTAAACGGTTGCGAGCCCCGGAATGAACGACATTCCGAAGTGAGACCAGGTGTCAGGGGAGAGTCAGCGTCTCCTGATTGCATGCAACACCCGTCGGAACAGCTCCATGGAAACCTGTCAAATTCGGTGATTGTCTCTATGTACATTTTGATGTACAGATCAGGTAAGTATGTCTTGTTTGGTGATGACGACAGCCATTCAATCACAATGTAGAATGTAACTGATCATTCTGGAAAGGACGATCTGATATGCTTTTATGATATCCCCGTAGCGACCGAAGAACTACCGTAATGATGATTTCAGACATTGTGTGATATAACCCTAAACAAGTAGCTTTCTTGCAAGCCGTCTGACTCAAATGATGAAATCTTCATATTTGGAACATGCCCTGGCGTATCGTGTCAGCTGAGAAACAAAAACGCCATAAGCAGGAGAAGTATGTCACGCGTACTAATATAGCACCAGTTTTGCCCATTGTATCAAGATTCGTTCATATCTATGACATTTAGGTATCTTAACGAGTAAAAGAAAATTCTGATAGGAATCTCAACAGCACTTACAATAGGGCACAAAATTGAGCATCGACGGACCCCTAGTAAGCTAGAAGTGGGACCAGGTGCCCCGGAGGAGTAAGCATCCCCTGTTTGGCTAGCCGTACCCGCCGTCAATGTTCACACACGAAAATGAAAACAATAACTCAAAAAAAAAAAATAAAAAAGTACTGTCTGAGGTTATGTCTAACGAAAGTGCTATGGCGATCATGCCAGGGGAAATATTCAGAACACTTACTGTAACTTTCAGTCATATACATAAAATGCACATTTCATAGACCCATAACACGTTCACTTCCTTAGATTTTCAGACCTGGTTACCCCCTCCCTTCTTTTGTATGTTTTTGTTTGGGTATTCAAATGATTTATCTCAAAATTTGATATATTTTTTTAATACAAAACGATTCACACAAGTGAATCTATAAAAGAAGGATATTCTTTTTACAGTTAAAGTTTCATTTTAGGAAATAGAATACGGAGAGGAAAAACGCGTTTTGTGAAATTAGGGGGTGGGGTGCGTTTTTGTCTCATAATGACTCGTTTTATCAATATATTCGTACTTTTTTCTTGACATTTAGTTGAAAATAGATTACTGTCATACAAAAAATAAAAATATTTGCAATAATAGCTTAAAACAAAATTTCCTGGTTAGTTTCCACGCATCTTTTCACTGATTTTTAACCGTTTTCAGTCATCCTGTAAACAATCATATAAATTCTATGGAAACGCATTGAAGTTTTCCACTTGAAATAAAGCTACGACCAAACTGAAAGAAAGATCAAACAGCTTATTTTATGGAAATATCCGTCCTCTGAGGATAACAGGTCTGTTTTTAAAATGAAGGAGATGAAGATGCAATGAAATTTACCAATAATGGTGTGCTTAAAAATAGCTACACGCGCGCTTCATTTAAGCTGAATTTTCTGAAAACGAATGAAGAGATTTGGTTCAAACATGGTATATTGCATGCAAAGGTATTGATATCTGTGCAGTACCAAGAGTAAAAGAGGGGGGAAATTATAGGGAAGAGTCGGGTTAAACAGATGAAATTCTATTTTTCAATTTTGTCTCGGGTACATGCGAGCCTGTAAATAATTATGTTTCTGGTGTTCTGATTGGAAAATACGTATATATTTGGTCTTATTAAAAAATAGAAACATTTCTTGCTTTACAGTAATACAGAAAAAAGTCCTGAAAACCCATTCATTAATATCTAAAAATGCAAAAAATATGCTATCTTGGTCAATGTTACGCGGTCACGCGGTTAAAAATTATGGTATGTGTAGAAAGGTCTTGTCATAAGGAATACACATGTGAAATATCAAAGCTCTATCACTAACCAATCAAAAGATACAGCCAATCTTAATTTTTTTTAGAAAAGTAGGTCAAATATATAGATCAAGGTCACTAGGTCAAAATTTTTGGTATGTGTAGCAAGGACTTGTCATGAGGAATACATATGTGAAATATCAAAGCCCTATCACTCACCAATCAAAAGATATAGCCAATCTTAATTTTTAAAAAGAAGGTCAAAGGTCAAAGATTAAGATCACTAGGTAAAAAATTATTGTATGTGTAGAAAATCTTGTCATGATACACATGTGAAATATCCAAGCCCTATCACTTAATTATCAAAAGTGAAAGTCAATCTTAATTTTGTTAAAAAGAAGGTCAAATATCTAGGTCAAGGTAACGAGGTCAAAAACTGTGTTATGTGTGGAAAAGTATTGTCACAAATAATACACATATGAAATATCAAAGATCTATCACTTACCGATCAAAAGTTATGGGTTGTGACACCCAAAGTGTGACAGACAGACGGAAAGACAGACAGACGGAAAACGGACAGAGTGATCCCTTAGTGTCGCTATGCTTCGCAGGCGATAAAAAATCACGGAAATAAATTAAATGTTGAACGTAAAATTGAACAGCATCCTTTAAGAACAGATGAATTGGCAGCATG
Organism: Pinctada imbricata; assembly: GCA_033119305.1. Lineage (NCBI taxonomy): Eukaryota > Metazoa > Mollusca > Bivalvia > Pterioida > Pteriidae > Pinctada > Pinctada imbricata. Next base: position 25,581,164 of record VSWD01000003.1, on the reverse strand, counting down.
GATCAGACATGCACGTTTTGGGTACTTAACCCTCGTCAGTGATCCTCAAATCTTAACAATTTAATGATAAATTAACGGGATATCACACGCAAGTCAGTAGCCTCCCTTAGACGAGAATTTTTAAGAAATCTCCACGCTGAAGATTTCCGATTTTCGTAACTTAAAATGTCTTGATGTTCTGGCTTTGTAATAATCGCTCAACCGCCTGGTCGATCCAATAGCTCAGCGGTACAGCACTTGCCCACCATGCGGGAAGGCCGTGGTTCGATCCTGAGCGCAGTGGTCATAATCAGTTTGTTATTCGTATGTTTTTTTCTTTGCAAAGTAATGGTAAGCCTAGAGTTACCAGCAATAGTCACATTTTTCCTGAAACTGAACTTATTTGAAAATTCTGTTAAGAATGTTTTAACTACATACATATGTTGTATCTATCCAGAAATAAGTCAGGTGTCAGTAAAGTGTTTGAATGTAGAGAAACTTATAATATAGTTACCCATATGGTAATATCATTACACATGTGCACATACTGTCGTGTTATCACACACAATCTGTATTCGGCTCTATTTATTTACATATTGATATCTTTGTGAGTGAAGGAACAGTGCTGTGATATTTCAAAACAGTTGGTTATATAAATTCGGATGCTTTTGTCTTTGGTCACATAGTAAAGAAAGATAACTCGAATTGCACTTTTAATTTTTTACACGATAATTTACACATTCAGTCAGATTTTGCAACATATGACGTGGTCATTGAATGATTTCTTTCTATAAGAATTTGCACAATATTATGGGGGAATCATATGTGAAGTTTCATTTGAAAATCTTGGGTTGAAATAAAATATGTAGCCAAGAAATGAACAGTTCCATTACAATCAATGTATGGCTGAAAAGTATGATAAGTTTCAAAATCTCATAATTTTGGATTGTTACCTCCTAAGTCCCTTACATCTGAATTACATTAGGAAATCAGAATTATGCTTTTTTCTGAAAATAAGTGTTGTATAACATGAAACGTGTGATATCACCTTAAATGTTGATCATTCCTTGTTCTCAATAACGAAATCTCGAGGTTTGTTTTCAAAGGAGGACTTTCCTTTTTCTTTCTAAAGTCAAAATGGTCCCACACGACGGACTTAGTACACCAGGGATATGTACAAATTACAGGGAAAAATCCACTTCTCCTCGACCGGTAACTCCGCCGATTATAGCGAAGACGTTTCGTACTGTCTGTATCAAGTAACTACAACATCGAGAATCGATTTTCAAAAGCATTATCGATAGTCGGCGACTTTCAAGTTTCATTGACGATAGCGGCGACATCGGCGACTATCGTTACGTCACCTATACAATATTTGCCTCTCTTTCTTAGCACAATGTGGTTTTTGATTCAGCGAAAATTATCTATCGGTTTTCAAATTCGAACCAATTACTATATGAAAGTTAACCACAAAGTCCGGAATAAGATTCCTACAATCAAAACCAAAAGGATGATTAATTCTTTAGAAAAAAAGAGAAAATTTGACTCACAGACGGAGAAAATATCACTTCTAAAAAAAAAAATTAAAAAAGAAGGAAATAAACGGCAAACATAACATGAACCATTGTACAAATATAATGGAAGTTATAGCATCTCAGTATAAATGACTAGAAAAGCAAGCTTATCACTAGCTGCATTATAATATACTCATAAAAAATAATGCATAGTATTTGCATGTTCATTTAATCCTTAGCACACATATAAAATAATCAGATTTATCATAATATTAGATAAAATGATACCAAATGTAAATAATGATATTTTCAGACCATAACATTTAAACGGGAACCCCTTTAGTGTTTTTAAATGTTAGTTAAAATGACTCAAAAACAATAAGCCCTTGACGTTCTGTTTGAGACCAAATTGATTATTTTACGGAGATCCGCACGTGCTCGTTTTCCATATCATTCTAAAATCTTTTGATTCGATGGAGCATACTCAACAGCAACACTCTCATAATGGCGATATCACGACGCATGATGAAGTTTTATTCTATGACGTCATTGAAAGTTCTCCGCATTCCATTAATTTGCGAATCAGTTTCATCAGGAAAAATTTGTTTCATACGGAGAAAATGCCTCTCAATTTGACTTTTTGATCGTTGAACTTGAAGAGGCTTACTCACTTACGAATGGGAGTCATTCGATCACTTCGCTGTGTTAAAACACATGGCATCGGATATTGTAAGCATGCATTGAACTAAAGGGAAGTGACCCGAAGAGGTTAAAATCCATAATTACATATGAGCATCAATGAACTTTGACTTGGGCAAGAATAAAATTCCTCATCAACATGAAAAAAAAAAAAACCAAAAAAGGTCAAAAATTCAAAATTTCATGTTTTACCCAAAATAGACTTTATGATTATCAAAAAATCTTATTTTAGCCCTAACTGTTTGTCCTATAACTGTACCATCATTAATGCAAACAAATAATGTCTCATAATCAATAGCTTGACGTGCATATTGAATAACAATGATACATTAATGATATTGCTATATGCGTTTCTTCTTTTGAAGAGTATATAAGAAGAGGATTAAGCTCATTGGCCCCTGTATCAGAATTTAGTATAACAGCATTTACTCCATGACGGGCCCTATCCAAACCTCTTTAGAGAAGACAGGGCCCCGACCACCTGTCCTCTCCGAATGTCAGTCGGACTCCTCGGGTGATTATAAACATGAGCTCACTACAGCCGGCAAAGCACGGACTGTATTACGTATGCCCTCTTTTTATATCCATTTACATATTCATCTGTGTTGTTAGGCCGCTGCGTATTGCGGTCCAGCTTGAGTGTGGTCATCTAACAATGAGAGGTTGTTTTACACCACACTTGTACGTTCTTTGAGACTTCTGGGTAATTGGAGAAGTGAGAGGGTTGTGCGCACGTAATCTAGGATAACCACACCATTTGCTACTTGCGTGGCAAATGGCCGTCCAAAGTCGGCGCAGGTTACTAATTGGTCTCGTTGGTTTGTGTGTGGTCTTTTGTGTTTCATGTTTATATGTCGTGTGTCTCTTTTCCATCTCTTGGTATGCTCGTCTTTAGTGTTTTCACATCGGGTATTTTCGTGTTTTGCTGTTGGTGCTGCAATAGGGCCTTGTTGAGATCCCCTCCCTTTTTACTATAATATCATTGTAAGCGGCTCCGCTTTGTAAACGTTAATAAAGAAGATATATGTGCGCTATAATTCAAAATGCAATCTATTTCAAAAACCTTGAAAGTATAAAAATTACTTTGGAATCAGCTTGAATAGAAACACAGTCTCCAAAACCATTTTGTATCATGACTTTTAAAATTAGCAGACTGCATCAATTGATCTGCGCATTCAATATTACTACACATCAAACAACATTTTTAAAGCCTCTGAATATTGGTGTCTTTTATTAGTATGGAAAAATTATATGTGATTGGAAGAAAGGAGGGGATCTTCAACATCAATCGGTGGCAGCAACCACAGCAAATCTCCAAAACTACAGGGCAGATAGAAACTGAAGTCAAGGAAATATAAATCCTTTTTGTACCCGGCTGAGAATTCTAATGTTTACGAATGCAAAATTGGGTACATGTTCAATGTGAAATTAACATTTTTGTTTTGTTTTGATAACATTTAGAAGAAAAGTAGTTTTTTTCAAATTTAAAGGAGAAATCAAGTATGTAAAGGCCCCTTCACATATATGCAAATTTATTAAACGAAGACTTGCGAATTGGGAAAATTTCCCAAACTCTGCGAATTGTCAAGGAAAATGTCCCATAAAATTTGAAATGTAATGAACAGCGAACGTAAAGAAACCATTTATTGCGAATCGATTACCAATTATTCCGAAAGGTTACGTTTCTGCGCTGTCGTTCGTTTGATTGGACAAACAAAACTTATTTACTAAAGAGCGAATCGGTGCGTGCAAATACTGACATTAACGCAGCTTTGTGCATTATAGCGAATACTTAACAACAAAGCTAGACGCAGCTTCGCGAAAATATATGCCAAAATCCTAGCAAACGTTCAAAGAAAATATTGAAGGCAAATATTACAAATAAATATTTTAAGTATGACCTTTCTCTCAATTTAATTGTGTTATTGTTGAAATGTGATAAATAAAATTATAGGAGCATAGACAGACTAATTTTGAATCGAAACTGTTAAATAAGATCAAGCGCCCTCTATATACCGAGCATAATTGCATACTACCAAACTGTGGCGATGGGATTCTAGGACGGATTCTGACCAAATTTCATCAATCTTATCCTTTGTCCTAACATAAAGTTGGTAAGCACGTTCTGTTTGTTGTACGTTCAGTCCACAGGGGGCCGCTGCCAGATCTATTTTTATCTCAATGAAATCAGTACTGCACTCAAAATTTCAGCCCCTCTTCCTCTCTTTCCATATTAGCTGCAACAATATTCGCCGATATTTATGTCCCGTAATCGAAGATTCAGGGGCATAGAGTTTTTGGTTTGTCCGTCCGTCTGTCTATTTGTCCGCAAAAACTATAACCTTGGCCATAACTTTTGAATGGTAAGTGATAGGGCATTCATATTTCACATGTTGTGTACAAATACCCGGAGCACACAATTTACTATGAAAATAGCAGATATGTGTTGTCCATAAAGATGGCAAAAATGAACGGAATTCTAAAAGCATTCCTGGCGTACAGACTTGCGGACGTATGGACAATCCTGATTGCAAAACTGTATGGCTATTCAAGAGATTTCGCAAGATTGCGATTCGTCTTGCTTCGTTTGAATTCGTTCGAACGTTGTAGTTACATTTCGCAATGGTTCGTTCAAAGCGTTCGTGCTTCGTTTTAATCAATCGTTATAATTCGCAACTATTCGTCATAAAATTGTTTTTGAATTCGCTACGAAACGCAGACATTTGCTACGTCTCGTACTTGTTCGCAAAACGTCGCATTGATGCGTCTTCTTTGCACCCTCAATGAACTGATATGTAAATTACGGTATAAAATATGCAAATTAAGAGGTCACAATCAAATTGTTTGCGACAGTTAACGAAGCATAGCGAAGGCGAACCGAGTGCTTAACGCATTGAAACGTATTATTACGAATGGTGTACGTAATTTTTATTCGTCAGAATTTTGTAAACATGTTCAAAATTTGTCGACGAATAAAACTGATGGCAACGAATTTGAACGCTTACGATCGAATCCATACGAAATCAACAACGACGTAAAACGTTGATATGCGAATGGAAATGAATTTAATTTGCTAAAACCTTTTTCGCCAGTTCACGCAAGTTGACGTCAGAGGGCTTTCGTCTATATGTGAAGGGGCCTTAAATCTTCATATGTATTATATCCTTGCAATAGCATGAAAACTCATTGCATCATTTACGTACAATTTTCTTTGGCTTGTCGCTAGCGTCATAGTAATAACTTTATTTCCCTCAAAGTATTGGCTTCGCCTCGGGAAATAGGTCTAGTCTCGGGAAATCAGAATCATGCTAACTCCTTCAATGGTATACTTTAACTGTATAATATATTTTTGTATAGAATTTACGCTGTGATTACAGTATTATAACGGTGGCTTGATTTGAACTATGATGTCATATCAACTTGGCTTGGTTTGAACTACATGTATGACGATACGTAGTAACACAGCCTTAGCAACGGATTTTTATACTTATTTAAACGTCATTTAGGCATGAAAAACTAAAATGTAAAATTAATATAATTATTCAATATCTGTCTATTTGGAATGTGATTATACTCTGATAAAGTACAATATTGAATCCAACAATTATGTCATTCATAATGCGCTAACGCTAAATGCGCATTACGTAAAATTATTTTTGAATCCATTGTAGGTTATCACAGTATAATCACATTCCAAATTAAGACAATCATTGTATAAATGGTTCCATGGTCTTTATTATACAGTGATTACGTACTCGTATATAAGAATCAAAATCAAAATGATCAAAGGTAGATCAAATATATAAGAAGATCATGAATTGCCATTTTACCATAGATATGATTCTGTGGTCACAAAGATAATACTATGCATTTACTGGATCATTGTATAGTCTTCTAAATGTACCAGCAACGGTATCCATATTGTATATTGACCAACTGTGGCAACAAGGCTCCATGACGGATCTCGTACGTATCTCAACAGAGAATACGGTATTGCAATAATTCGTCCGTCTTAAAGTTGATCTTTCCTTCGGTAAGTTGATCTTACTTTCGGTGACAATGTACAAGCTGGCTTCAGTCAGAAAAGCTCTGACAGTTTTGTGTATGTCCGTTTCCTTTTATAACATAGTTTGAATTTTTGGCATGTCCATTCCAGTTGTTTTCTAATGCAATAAAATATGTTTAAACTAAAACTGCCATGTTTGTGATGTCACCTTGAAGTGAAAAGGTCTCTGTTAATGCAACAAATATGAATCTTGTGTTTGCTATTTGATGTCGTCCCTTATACGTTTCTTGCTGTGTATATTTAACGTCTTTAAATTCAATAGCATCATTTAAAACCTGATTAATTTACAGCATGGACCAGACATGCACGTCTCGGGTACTAAACTGATCCTAAGTCTAAGCAATGTAATATGGCCAAAAAGTATGAAAATTATTATGTCCAAAAATGTACCAAAAGACGTAGCCGAATGGGTGGGATATGATGCCACATGACCCGCGTTTTAGAAATTTCAAGAAATTTTTAGAAATTTCAAGAAGTTTTGTTGCTGAAATTTTCAAATGCGTTGAAGAGACTGACGATCAACATAAGTTGATCGAACTTGGCTACATGTGCCCTCGGGGACTCTTGGTCCACCAGCAGTGACACTCACCAAGTAGTTCAAATGTTAAACGTCTTTAAATTCAATAGCATCATTTAAAACCTGATAAATCTACAGCATGGACCAGACATGCACGTTTCGGGTACTAAACCCTCGTCAGTGATCCTCAGTCTAAACAATGTAATTTGTCCAAAACATATGAAAATTATTATGTCCAAAAATTTACAAAAAGACGTAGCAGAATGGGTGGGATATGATGCTACAGGACCCACGTTTTAGAAATTTCAAGAAATTTTGTAACAGAAAATTTCAAATGCGTTGAAGATGACAAATATGGATAATGACTATATCCCCGTATACAGCACAAAATCGATAACTCAGAAAATCAGAAACCGAAGGCATACAAAATCAGAATAAAATGGAAAGCAAAGCAAACAAACAAAAACTCCACCAGACGATCAACCGAAGTTGATCGAACTTGGCTACATGCGCCCTCGGGGACTCTTGGTCCACCAGCAGTGACACTCACCAAGTAAACGTCTTTAAATTCAAAAGCATCATTTAAAACCTGATAAATTTACAGCATGGACCAGACATGCACGTTTCGGGTACTAAACCCTCGTCAGTGATCCTCAGTCTAAACAATGTAATTTGACCAAAACATATGAAAATCATTATGTCTAAAAATGTACCAAAATACGTAGCAGCATTGGTGGGATATGATGCTACAGGAACCACGTTTTAGAAATTTCAAGAAATTTTGTGACAGAAAATTTCAAATGCGTTGAAAAGACAGACGATCAACCGAAGTTGATCGAACTTGGCTACATGTTCCCTCGGGGACTCTTGGTCCACCAGCAGTGACACTCACCAAGTAGTTCAAATGTTAAACGTCTTTAAATTCAATAGCATCATTTAAAACCTGATAAATTTACAGCATGGACCAGACATGCACGTTTCGGGTACTAAACCCTCGTCAGTGATAATACTTCTTCGTCGTTCATTAATTTATTACGGATGCTATGAAACAAGATTTAAAACGATCCATTTCAAATATATGAAATATATATTTTCTTATATGTCCTCATTCAATTTCCCCTTATTGATATATACACAGGTACTGGAACTTCGATTTGTTGATAATGATACGATAAATATAATAGAGACACTAATATGATAAACAATTATGGATGGCTTCTTCGAAAAGTAGGTCATGTATCGTTCCTCACCCTCATTAAATAGCATATTTCGGGTTCAATGAAAGAGCTACATTTCTTTTACATAGATATATAACAATGATAAATTGATTTCACCAAATAAGGTAAAATAAGAAGTCTAGTAATCAGCTTATTTTCACAGCAATTCTCAACAGTTGTTTTTGCTTTTATAACAATTCATTGAAAACATTTAGATGCCTACCTTCCTTTCCAGATCTTTGGAGCAGCTCTGAAATCATTCATATGTGTAAAATATATTTTTGAATACCCCTGTCTAAATCCTTATACAACTTTACATAAGATTTCATTTCATTCCAAATATAGTAAGTCATCACCTCCGTTTTAAGTTCATGACTTTCCCATTTACATATTCACAAGGGTATTTCTTGGGACCCTGCGTCATGTCGTCTGTTTGTATATTCACCTTACAGTTAGGAGGTTATTTTACATAGTCCAGTCAAATTTCAATTTAACCCTGAAAAAATTGCAACAGAAATAATTTTTGTTGTAAATGATAAAATGATATGTACTTAATGACATATAAAAAATCTAAGAAAATCTAATGAGGGGAAATACTTTTTCTTTTAGAAGAAGACATCTTTTTGCGCAAAAATCACTGGAAATAGGACAAAAATTGTAACTTATACATGGATGATGATTTTTAAAATTAGAAAATGTGAATATATAGTAATTTATGTGCTCTTTTATAAGATATAAGTTTCAAGTTCCAAATCCTACTTTAACTGTGTGTTTTGGGGTAAAAAAGTCGACTTTTTGCAAAATTCACAGAAATTTGAAGAAATTTTAATTACTCTCTGCTTCTCAGTTTCCCAGTATTGCATACATTCATTCAATGATGATTAAAGGATATCTTTAACGTATCTTCTTTCAAATGACAAATATTTTATATTCCTTATTTTTTTCAAAATCCTCAAAATTGTCGTTTTAATACAGAAATCTGTGTTTTGAATTAAAAATCTGAGATTTCTGTACATCAATTCAAGCAAACCTTATCCATTATGAAATCAATGATTGAAAGATATTTTCTAGTGTATTTTTTCACACTTTTTCAGATAATATATTTTATACTGGTATTTAATCCATAACCGAGTTGTATTGGGGGAAAATGTAATTTTTTCATTAAAAATCACTGATTTCTGGATAATATTTATTGAATCTATTTGATTTGTTTGAAATAATGGAAGGAATGTATTTTCAACAGTAATTGTTTAGATTCATTCATAAATTACATATTTGAAACAAAAAGGGTATATTTTCTACAGTAACTTTATTTTGGGCAAAATACTTGTTTTCTGTTTAAAAATAACAGATTTCTGGATAAATTCTATAAATTCATTATCTTAGCTAGAATTAAAGATTCAATGCTTCTTTCATATTGAAAATTAGTAATCTTATCGAATAAAAGTAAAAAGAATGTAATAATTCATTAAAATCAGCATTTTGGGAGTAAATTTGTATTTTTCGTGCAAAAACCACTTATTTTAGAAAATAATTATCATTTCTTCTAGTCTACCTAACATGACATATTTTAGCTTTGATAGGATGCTGTTTCTTATTGAAATGGAATAGGAATGTCATTTGAGAATTGAAATTTAATTGATATGCTATTTTGGGGCAAAAAACTATTTTTTTGTGTAAAAATCACTTATTTCTGTGAATAATTTGTAAAATATTATATATAAGTAAATCAAAGCAGGAGATGTTTCCTATAATTTGATGGCATTTAAATGATAAAGTGAAATTATTCAGGAGAGATTGGTTTGATAATTTTGCTATTTTGGGGGGAATGCGTGATTTATTTACAAATCGCCGATTTCTGAAAAATCTGTATTACTATAAAATGCTGCATTATTTATGATATTCAGAAGAGTTGACTAGGTACATGTAGTTTGTCATTATAAGTGATGTAATGTAATGTGTACTTTATGGTATCATTCGTTCATTTGTTTGATATTTTGGCAAAACATATGTTTTATATAAAGAAAAAGCTAAAATCAAGAAAATTACTACAGAAAGTTTTATTTTACAAATTATCACTTTTATGATCTTGATTTCCTATCAAATTGTTTATTTTTTCTTAATTTACCTATCAATATATTCAATTCAATTCAATTTCTTTATTTTCACAAGTTATACATGGTATTTACAACATATTCAAATCTTGTGAAGTATTGTTATATTTGTGATAAAAATATAAAACCAAATGGAAAAGCAAGCACTTAACTGAAAATGCAATAAACATATTTAGAAGTATATGTTGCAAGATTTTTAAAGATAAATGCTTGCTAATATGTACTTTAATGTAATATTTACCCCAAATATAACAATATTACACAAAATATGTCTTCTCTGTGTTTTCATTTGGTGTTTTGTTGTTGGTGCTGAAACCGGGTCTTGTTGGAGATATCCTTTCTGTTGTATTCAGGAAAGTGGAAGAATTGTACATGTTTATTTCAATCTGCTATCACTATAGTGAATGACAGTTCAAATCGGCACTTGACACGTATTGGACTATCTCCTTTTCCGTGCGCTTCATGTTTCACTTGAACATTTGTCCTTCTTTCATAGTCTATTTTGTATTTTCATTTCCTCTAACTGTCACTTCTATTGGTAGATTATGTGCATTGTTTGCATAAAAGTTTATATATAAGTTGAAAGTCACAAGTCTTTATATATATTTTATCCTTTTTCAATTTTATGTTTTTCAAGCTTGGGAAAAGCTGTTATCATTGCCCAAAGAGAAGGAGAATTCATTATTGATCAATGACAGAAAAGAAGCATCTTAACGTGATCCACATAGAAATTATAATAATTTAATATAAGTAAGGGGTTGTGTGATACGAGATTTGATGCAATGACCAAATAAAGCCAATACTAGTATTTATTCCTTTTACTTGTATACACTTGAATCTCTTTGACGTTGTTCGAAGAGGCAGCAACTCAGCAACTATGGATTTTGAATTTCAAATTCCTCTTTATGGACCTTATTACATATCCTACAAATGCCTTCGTTCGAAAATGTGTACAATGACGTCAACTTATCATTAGATTTAGTTTTCTTTGGTGTTTCCTGGAATCTTAGTAATCGTTTCAGACCGTTTGTCCGATTTTTCTTTTCTCTTGAAAAAGTTCTGTTTTATATCTTTTTCCAAGAATGTGTGCGCCTTTAGATCTTGAATTTTGGAATGTGGTGTCGGGTTTAAAAGAAGGGATGGGGTTGTACAAATGTAACATAAGAATTGACAGCTAAACACGGTAAGATATACCTTTCTGTGATAAATTTGAAGTATTGGGCAGCAATTTGCAGATTACTGCGCAAAGGCTTTGACCTAAAGTGATCATTTTTAAATCATATCACGGGTAGCGGAAGTTGAAAATGCTGGAGGCAAGTCTAAAAATATAAGAATGAATATAAATCGTCGTTTTTGTGTTAAAATTTGTGTGTTTGAATCAAAGTAAGCATTCTCCGAAACTCCAATATGGATGGAGTCGGGTGCTTGAAGAGATTAAACATCTCCTGTTCGCCAACAACATCTGTCATTTATCCCTTGCAGATAAATAGGTCTTATCCGGTTAATTGTCAAATTCAGAGTTTTGGATGGTTTTAAATAATATTCGAACATTAAGGACATCGAGGTGTTATAAGTTTTTGTATTTTGATTTTAGAAAGAAAAATACATTTCGGCTATTTTCTTTTTCAGGAACAAAACATGATAAGGGTACATACACAGGGATTTATCGCGCTTCCTGGTTGCTTGATGTACTAAACTTTACAACAATCAAGAATACAAAGAAATGCACGTTTTTCATTTGAATGTAGTCAATTAATATATAGTAACGTGTATAATCATATGTGTTGCATGGTTAATTTGACATGCGTGATGCTCGGAAAGATTTTTCAATGGCACAACTGGGGCAATTCAAGTGCGAAGAGGTTAGAGCAAAATGTAGGAGTAAGAAATGGCTTGCAGTTTCGCTGAAAAGAAAGATGCAAACTATTTTTTCATTAGCTACTTCACGATTTTACCTTCTACACTTTACCTTCAATTTTCTTTGCTATTGTATTTAAATGGATCCATATATTATAAACGCATACAAGTTCATTACTACATCTTTTATTGTCAGGGGTCGATCTAGCCAGGTCAGACAGGTTGATAGTGGGGTTTTACAATGCCTTACCCCTCTTACCATTTTCCCTTGTGGTCAACCAAAATATAGCACGGAAATTGAGAGGAAGAGAGGGAGGGATCGTCTTCTTTAAACAGGACGAAACCATCTATTCCCAAAAATTTCTGAATCGCTCCCTCGCCAATATAAAGAATAAAAGAAAGGAATTAGTCTCCAACAGCACTCGTTTGCAGTACCCACAACAAAACCACAAAACACCCAATGTTAAAACACAGACACCCATAGAAAGATATCCAAAAGGGACAGGAAAATCCAACTCATATCATAGAAACATGAAACACAAAAAAGCACCCATAGACCAACGAGACTAATGGGCAACCGGAGCTGACTAAGGACGGCCATCTGCCACGCAGGAATTAGACGGTGTGGGTATCCGGATAAAGTCTTTGAATGTCCCTGTGAATAGAAGAAATAAATCAGAATGAGTACGCCATAACTAAGAATTTTTCGGCTTGCTACGCTCTCTGATTTTATATGCACAACCAATGTTCCAGCTAGAAAACAAAGAGGGCAGGGCGCCAGGTAGGGCACTTCTGCTTGAAATGGACCAAAAAGGGCAAATCATGCACGCGCGGCTGTCAAGGGAGGGCGCATTTACCGGCGCGCGGTAAGCAAGGGAGGGCACATTTTTGCATTAGGAGGGTATGAGCATGAACAAATCATACGTAAACCGTATCGATGTCGTAAAGGAAGCAAAATCTGAAAACTTATTGAACGTATGGTCGAATATACCTGTAGATTAAAAAAGGAGAGGAGGGGATCTCCAACAACACCAGGCTGCAACACTTACAGCAAAACCCCATACGCCTGATGCAAAAACACAGAGCAGACAAGCACATGAAGAGACCCATAAGGGACAAGGAACGTCAACTCACAACACAGAAACATCAAACACAAAGGACTACACATAAACCAACGAGACCAATGGGCATCCGGTGCCGAGCAATGCATTTCGAATGACAAGCAATACATATCCTTGCTTACATCTAAAATATGCTTTTATCAAGACATCGTTTTACCCTTAACATATAGTTTACGTAATCAACGGGAAATCTGGAGCCGCGCACTCTCTGTAAAGTAAATGTACACATCTTAATTAAAAATACTAAAGAGGGCGCTACTAAGATAAATTTTGGTGGCTCCGCTGGAAGCATCACCGATGAGACTTTAATTTTCGAAACACGTGCCTGGTGCAGGAAAATTGGTTTGGAATTTTCTTCATGAAGGTACAGAGTTGGAACACTTCCGTATTTTTATTTGACGTCATACTGAATTATGACGTAGCAATATTTTTCCGCGAAATATTATGAAAGTGCTTTGTGCTTGTTCTTCAGAAATTCAGGTAATGCAGTTTGTCCTATATTATTTCACGCCATGACAACTTTACGGAACGGAATAATTTGATTGCGATTGAATTGAATAAGTTAATACTTCAAATTTATTTTTCATTAAAAAGACACAAATAAATTCAAAAGAATAATTATATTTTACAGTACAAGTTGACAATGTGACGTTACTGAACACGCAACTTAACCTCAAATATTTTAAAACATGTGTTATATCTTGAAAGTACTTTTCTTTCGTTTACAAAAGGCATGTGTTTTAATCATTAGCCTAGAATTTATATCACGTGGCCAATTGATTAACAGTTGTAATAAGTGAGTATGACGACCGACTGTCAAATCATCAAAAGGACCATAGTCGGGGAGCCAGTCGGACCCCCCATGCACCCCCTTGAGTACTTCTTTCACGGGTACCATAATGCTCCTTAGGGATTGCAGAATCAGTTTTCAGAATGTACTAAAAATAAACTCATTTAGACTATGTGTTTTTCGATTATTTCCATGGCAAGCCCTTGATTAAGTATATAAAGCACTATTGGTTAAGTAAAATTGTCATATCTTGGCCAAATGTTGAACTAATCATCTGTAACTAGTGTCAATATAACGAGGAAAGATTGTTCCATTAGTCAAGTGTACATATGCAAATTAACTCATTTGCATATTCATGAACATTAATGAATTGAATTAAAAAAAAGTTTGAAAAATATATCAAAAGCATCTCTTTTCATTATATTTTTGCTTCTTAACTCTTTATTTTGATTAATGATCATAATCAGATGATATAAGAAATATCTTCAAAGTCTTTTCTCTCCATTGAGCTATCACGTGACTTAAGGAGGGTTTGAACACCAAGATGGCGGCGGCATTATTTGTTTTCTCGCTTCAAAGGAAAAGTACAGTCTTAACTCCTTAAAACATTTGATACTCTGATTGATATACGCATTTGAGTATCCCGATGAAGTTTGAATAATTTCCGGCGTCATTTGAAGAAATTATGGCGATTTTCGAAATTTAGGACTTTGGGAGTTTTATCCATGAGCAAACCACGACGTCATTTCGACGTTATCGGGAAAAATGGCGTCGCAAACCTTCGCATTCAAAATGCAATAAAAACATTATTTCTAAACGTATCGCATTGAAACTTAGCATGTATAAAATGGAAAATTAAATCTCCACCACAGTGTATTCGTTGACAAATTTACATAACAGGAAAGCGGATGTCACTTCATTGAAAATGGATGATTTTGGAAGAAAAAATTGGAAAATATAAAGCCTTGTAATTTTTAATCCTAAATTCAATTTTCCCCATTTAATCATGAAATCATCTTTGAACATTCTTGATAATTTTGATAGTTTTTGACAAAAATTAATCCACAGGATTCCTAATAATTAACTAGCAACTACAGTAAATTGGCTCGAAATTGCAATTTTTTTTAGCGACAGTGTCATCATTTATTCAAGTATCCTGCCTGTGTTTAAAACACAATTCATTTTATCTTTTCCATATATAAGTGCAATATATTTATGGAAATTTTGGAAGTTAAATCAAAATTAATTTCCAATAGCTTTAGGAGAACTGTAATGACACTTTCGATATTATGACGTAATCAAGAAATTCACGAAAACGTCGATTAATGCATATTTCAAAGTCTCGTAGAAAATTTTCCTGTGGATAGAATCAACTGTAAGTCTGTATAGTCAAGGACAGACAAGAAATATATAATTTCAGAAATTTTTAGAAAAATTGAATTTGGCGTCCAAGTGTTCAATACCTCCTTAATAGCAATTCTCTGTAAGCATTTAAACAATTTCGGCACGCATGGTCTCCGATTTTCATGAAATTTCACACATAAGTAGGGACCAATGAAAAATGGAAAATTTGACCAAAAAAAATAATTCTAGGTCATCTGGTACCATGGCAACGGCCTTTAAAGTCGACAAATTGGCAAAATTGAGCTAATTTGAAGCTCTATAATTTGGTCTATATGTGACATCAATGGAAGATTTTTCATGTATCCTAAAGATTAGGACATAAAATTCTAAATAAGCTCACTAGTAGTGTCTGATATTGTAAAAAGGCTGGTTACCATGACAACATAATTAGCTAATTTTGATATATTGATTTCAAAATGCTGTTTGTATTTTCCAATTTTTCTTCTCTCTTGATGGGTATATAATAAGGAAATAGGATTTATTTTATAAAATGAGCAAATTCAAGATAAACCAACTTGTTGCTATGTACATAAGTTACCTTGGCAACGGTAACTATGGTCTTTTATACTACTTATTTTGCAACTTTAGAGTCATTTAAAAAAAATTTGCATCATGATGAGCATATAAAAATTGTTGGGAAATATCCAACACAAAGGGCTCTTTCAAAAACCGTGAAAAAGCTATGGGGAACATATGTTACCATGGCAACCATTTCTTTTTATTATTTTCATAAAACAGTAATTATTAATCCCAGAAAGTTCAAATTTAATAACAATGAAGATCAAGTAAGCCATTATCAAAATATAATGAAAAAGTTTCAAGTAATTAATGATTGTTATAGTAATTTGGCCATTCATTACAAAAATTAACATTTTTTGTTGTTTTTCGAAGTCTTTTCCTCAAAAAACGAAACAGGCCTACTCAACCTTTTTTACATATTAAATAAAGCAAAGTCTAAACTTATTTTAAGATTAAAAAAATTTCAGATTACTTAACTTTTGATGCCCGTATCCAAGGACTCAAAGTGGGTCTGTGTGCAATTTTACACAATCGTTCCCATAGCAACGGGCTATTTCCTGAACATTTAAAAAAAATTTCTTTCGTGTAATAAAAGATCTACTTGAATACATTAATTAATTTTCATCACTTTGAATTAAAATTCAATGATCTAGTAAAAAAAGGACTCTAAATATTGTCCAAAATTGATTTCATTTTTGCGATTTGAGGTTATGTTGCCATAGCAACGATCAGAAACTTTGTCCCGAAGTAAATGCTTATGTTTTATTTGCATAAAAAACTCAAAAATGTAAGCAATTAATCGTTGAATTTTGAAAAAATGCCAAAAATACTATTCTGATAGGGTACCTGTGTTGTTGCTATGGAAACATATAGATAAGACCATAAACCCAACATTATTATTACTTAACTTGAAAGAGCAATGATAGGGTACTGGTAATTCATTAGTGTTTGTTTTAGATTATGCTGCATAAATTATGTATGTGACTCCAAAACCGCCCCAAAATGCATTTTTTCAATATTCAAAGTCCGTTTCCATGGCAACCGGATGTGATATTAAGAAAATTTTTAATAATTTTTTACTTTTGGATCAGACCCAACCTTATGTACAAGTTTTATCAAAATCTGAGACATGCCGTGCCATGCGTCCTTCATAAAAGTGCAAATGCTTACAAAGAATAGCTATTAATATTTTAGTTCAATTGCTACAAAACTGATGATCTTTTACAAAAAATGGCTATATGTTAAGTATGAAAAGCTTTTTTTTAACTAGTTATAAGATATTTACTTCTTATAAAATCGAATAGCTGATCTATTTTTGCGTATTCTTATGTTTTCTCTCAGATAAATTATTTCAAAGCATACTTTTCATGAGATTAAGCAATCCTTCATTTCGTTGTTATACCAAAGTTTCTTCATTTAAAAAAAAATCTGGTACAATATGTACGAATGTCAAAACTGCATGTACATGTACATGAATAGATAGATAGATACGCGTAGATGCCGCAATTTTGAGAGAAATGATATATAGAAGAAGCATACAGATAGAAATCTAAAACATCCATTTTTTCATCGACTGAGATTAAAAGAAAACAATATCGCCCATCATTAGCTAAAGTAAGCATCACGAAGTGCGCTTCGTCACGTCACGTTATCGGTGCTTAATTAAAGCATTAAGTGTTGGAAAAATGAATAAGAAATTGATCAGAATAGAACTCAAATTTGTAGTTTGAAGTCCAGATTACAAGAAATCTTAGATAAAATAAAGATATATAAAAACATTCCATTTTCAACCATAAACAACGGATTCATCATATCTAGGGGCTTGGTCAGGGGAATTCTAAGCTAAATATCTTTAAAACGGCTACACCCTTTTTTCTTTACATTTTTTTCTTTATCTTCAGCATGAACCACTAGATGATAGAGGAAATATTTTATCAAATTTCTATTATGCCAGATACTTCGAAAATTAATGTTTTTAAACTTTTCATTCAATTTTTACTGTCAGCATGGCATAAAAGAAATGTCCTTCTTCAGCATGGTTACCATGACAACAAAAATATTGTTTTCGAAAAGGATAAATTTACTTCATTTGCAACGTCAATAGATAAAAATTAACTTCGTACTGTGCTTTATTGTTTTTGAAATAAAGACCAAAGTTGGGACGGTGTTTAAAAAAAATGTGCAGAGTTACCTCCCTTTTTGTCGGTATATAGCGGACAAACGGCTACACTCTTTTTTCATGAAATATTGCAATCGATGAAGGAAGGGATATTCTTTTATATGAAGACAATTATTTTCAATTTCTATTATTCCCTGAAAATGCGGTTCACACTCATACCTCCTTAAGTAGTCAAGGCGAGTATATTTTACAAAGCATAAGCGTTCTTTTTTTTTTAAATAAGACACTTTATTTCTTTTGCAGTGCATCTTCAATAACGAAATTAAAGTACAAGCAAAATTAAAACTTCACAAGTTTTATTGTTTTAGTCAGTAATACTTGCTATTCACTGTTGCCTGAGACTTCTAGTTTCCGTTTACAGAAGCATAACTGACTCTGTCACCCCCTGTACAGCGATACCAGCGAACTTGGTTTTCTGTCATATAAAATTCCTACTTTGTGATACCATTGCTGTCGTATTTATTTGGAGACTGCGATAGTCATCTGCGTTACAAAGAAATCTAATATGTATATTCTTTACTTTATCACTGTGTAGCATCACGTGACTTGAGTTGGTGAAACCATGAAACACAAAATGGAGGCATACCGCTCGTTTGAAGGAAAGAAAACAGGTACTGTGATGGTTATTTTGATTCAACTTTATCTTTTCATAGCCGATGTCCTTGTAAAAAATGTACTTGTAAAAAATGTACTTGTAAAAAATGATATTTTGAAGATTTTTTGTTCGTCAATCAAGAAATCATTGTAGTTTTTACAAACATTCTGACGATAGGAATGTCGTGGTCGAAATATTTAAGCACAATGATGTGGTGGATTCCACGTACGTATCTACAGTTTTGGTCATAATGTTTGTAAAAATAACGGCGTTTTACTTACTAACGAGTCTATATTTGTAAAAGTATCAGTTTAGAGAAGGATATAGGCTATGAAAAGATAAAATTTCATGAAACAATTGTTGCAGTTCCTGTTTTCTTTCCACTAACTGAGCTTTTTATTCATTCGTGGTGTCATCAACTCAAGTCACGTGATGCTACACTGTGTTTATCTCCACCTTTCTTCAGCGTACTTATCTGTTTGTGAGCCTATCACGTGATGCGGATTAATTTCCCAAAAATGCCAATTCTGTTTACTGCTTCTACACAAATTCAAAATTCCATTTTCAATCAATGCCATCTACCGCCAGTGATTAAATGGATCAAAATCTAGGTCACCCACATGTACACTTTCGTGACGTAGTAAGTCGATCACGCGTCACACCAGGCGAGATTCAATGACGAACTGCACTGTCGTCAACGGAATGATACCACGTTTGGATGAGCGAATTCAGACATTAGAGGATCAAATATTCAATATTTAGGATGGGGATTTGCTCCACTTGTGTCATTTATCAACAGTGAATTTATTTTTGCTTCTTATGGAATTATGCAGATGAGAAATATTTCGTATCATGTTGAGGTAGGTCATAAAAAATTCGTGTATTTGTATCGTTTTGCACGGCTGTACTCGAGTTTTGCATCATTCTAATTACTTCCAGTAGAAACAGAGTAATTTTACAGAAGTTTGAATAATGGTACCGATTGATTTCATAGATTTATAATCAGTTAAACAGAGTGTTCCAGTCAGTTTTCAAATGCTTTCCTTGCAATATCCGTGACATTTCTCCAGACTAACCATCAGCTTAGTCTTTATCATGTTTGACAAAAATCGCGATTTTGTACGATTCTTTTTTTATTCAGTTTTTGATAGAAATGTTCAAAATGTAACCATAAACAAATACAATTTCGTATTTTTCTACAATGTTTCCGTACAGAAGGTACTACTTCGAAGCTAGCAAAAAACGCCAAATGTTCGTTTGCTGTTACGTGAAGTGATGTTCTCCCTCCGCAGAGACATTTCAAATATACAGAAACGGGATGAAAAAGGGACAGAAACAACTTAATTTACATGTAAAATGTAAATATAAAGATTGTTTTTCAGCTTTAGAAACAATCCTTAAATGGTCATGATTATTTTGTGTATTTAATATCTTTTTGATCTTATTGAATAAGATTATTGACACTGAGAGGCCGTGAATTACGTACGGGTTTTGTGAAAGCGATTTCCTTGGTCAAAAAGACATTGTTTCTACATGTATTTAGTGTATTAAAAATAAGAAAATGAAAATAGATCAAGAAGACAATAGCTAAAATCATCGCCGATTTCTTAACGGTCCCACTCGAATACTCGTGTATGATGGTTGTCCTTTTCAGCTTGGGAATTTAAGTTTAGAGACGGAAATTAAGATACAATGTTCGTGTAAAATTTCAAGTCATTAGAAAGGTTTAGTTACAAGTGCTTTCAACATGTACGTATGACGTACATGTACACGTCACTTTTGACGTCACAATCCGAAGACGTCGTTCAGTTATGCATACGAACCGGAGGAGGTCTAATTATAGCTATGTAGGAAGGTGTACTTGTAGCTAGCTTCTTTTCTATCTGTTTAATCTGCGGTAAATGTACAAAGTCATCGAGATTCTTAAAACCTCGACGTAAGGAAAGTTAAAATCCTAAACGTGCTTTATTATTCCTAAACCTGGAAGTATGATTAATGATAAGTGTAAATATTTTAAAAGAAGTTACCCGTGCTGACGTTACGTGTAGAGCGTCGTTTACACGTCCAAAATGTGTCACTATACGTCACTTCATGACGTCATTTGATCAAAGATCGCAGAAAGTGATAACGTCATACGTACATATCGCGCTAAAACTTGTAGCTAAACCTCTCTATTGTCATCATAATCCATATTAGAAAATACTTGTATTTGATACTAGTTGTCTTCCTTTCCGAAGCGCATAACACATTTTCCCATTCAACATGTTGCACTTTTTTGGCAAAGGAAAACCTACGGTTGATTTTTCGATAGATATGGTCATATGGGAAAAAGTTAGCAATTCATGAAAAAAAGTGTCATAATGTCTTAATTAAAATGGATAGCGACCAGCGATTTTAACATTGCGCAATGGTGAAAATGAAGGAGGAGGTTCCACATAATGATCACTATGTCTAAAATTAGCAAACCAATCAGTCATTACAAATAATGGCGTCTGATGAATACTTCCTGCAGACAACCAATAATCAGGCAGCATTTTACCTTTAAAAATAGACCCGTGTTTTAGGTAAATAAACGGGGTTTTCTGACATTCCACGTACCGGTGCCGCATGAAATTTTGCTCCAAACTTCATTTAAGTCGTTGTTCACGTTTAAAAATCAAACTCTTGTTCTTTTAATGTTTTCATTTGAACACAAAGGCTCCTTAATATGGTTAGATAAAACAAAAGGACAATTGAACTCAAGGAGAAATGCCACTGTGTGTCACCATTATTCATAAAGCGGGAGTTAATCAAGGAAGATAACTCTGAATTGAACGAAAACTATTTTCAGATATGGTCAGAAATAAAATGGTATGATTTGACCAAGGTGTATGTCGTGAGCCGTTGTAACATTCAATTTATTATTAAACGATTTATTTTAAGACTCGATACTTTATCAGCGCATCTTAAAAATAATCCGCCTATAATTTCGCCTTTCCACCGTCTTGATCTTTTGGCTTTTCTGTGAACACTTTTCATTGAAGATGGACTTTGCCCCACCCTTTTTTCTGAAATCCGATTGATCAAAGGTCGCAGGAAGTGATGACGTCAGATCAAAGATCGCAGGAAGTGATGACGTCATACGTATTTTGCCCCACCCCTTTTTTCTAAAATCCGATTGATCAAAGGTCGCAGGAAGTGATGACGTCAGATCAAAGATCGCAGGAAGTGATTACGTCATACGTACAAAAATTTCGGATTTAGATCAATGAAAAAAATGAACCTAGCTGAAATAGTGAATGACATCTATATGTGTAGAAAATTGCGTGAGAATTAGGGTCCTCATATTATTACAATACTAAGTATTCCCAACAAAAACTAGGTGATTTTTGGATGAAATGACAAGGTATCGAATAAACAAAAACAAATGTATGATGGCAAATTGGTAAATGGCTCAGTTTTGCACGTTTTCTTAAAAGAATTCTTTGACCATAAAATTCCTTATTTTAAAAGGGTCCTTTTATGGTCCCTTTGGATTTTTAATCGTCATTCTTTTGAAGGGCTATATTAAGACCCCTTTTATTAGACATTGCGTGATTTAAATACCCGTTTACGTAAATAAAACAATTCAAATGTGAGTTTTCCTATTTCAACATCAATTTGAGACGAACCCTACAATCTTTGGCCACTCATGCGTTCAACTGCATTCAGACTCTCTCAACATGTGATTTTTGGGCACGGGGTAAGTAGAGATATTGTCTATCAATCGATGTCCTGATTTGTGTGGTCAATAGAAATTTCGCGTGGACTTTTTGGGAATTCTACGGAAGCCCGTAGGTGACAGGTATAAATTATAATTTATCTGGCGGCCGCCACTTAATTTATCTGGCGGCCGCCACTTATTTATCTGGCGGCCGCCACTTATTTATCTGGCGGCCGCCAGATAAATTAAGTGGCGGCCGCCAGATAAATTAAGTGGCGGCCACCAGATAATTTAAGTGGCGGTCATCACCTAATTTACAATAAATCAAAACAAAATTAATACATAACATGTTCTTTCTGTTCTAGGGTGCTGAATTCATCTTCTCTTTTAATCTTTTTGGTATGAAAGATGCAAAATAACCAGATGAAATGTAACAAAAGATTTATCCGGCGGCCGCCAGATAAATAAGTGGCGGCCGCCAGATAGATTAAGTGGCGGCCGCCAGATAAATTAAGTGGCGGCCGCCAGATAATTATGTGGCGGCCGCCAGATAATTAAGTGGCGGCCGCCAGATAATTATGTGGCGACCGCCAGATAAATTATCCGGCGGCCGCCAGATAAATTTAAATTCATACCTGTCACCTACGGGCTTCCGTAGAATTCAATCCACTGCGAAGTCAACCCTTTCAAGCTTGACTGATCTCGAAATTGATTACATAATGTGATGTTGAATATGGCTGTTAACAAAATTACAAATCCAAAATATCCTCTTTTAAATAGAAATGAGATTGGTTACACCACCAAAAATGACACGGTACCCTTTTTTTTGCGAATTGTTCCAAATTTTGTATAATGTTGATTCAATAACAAAGTTGGATTAAATCTATGATCAAAATACACGTACCATTAAAAAGATGGTGATACGATTTCTTTTAAATATTTAAAAAAAAAATTTGGATGTAGCCTAGTCAAAATAGCCCGAAATTAAGCCCAACATCAAACTATTTGCAACAGAAATGATTTTTGTTTCATAATATTCAGTTATGTCAAGACTAATATGTCACAAAAGTTTATTGACGAAACTTGTGCACAAATGCCATTTTTTGGGTAAAATCTGCAAAAAATCGCTGAAAATGGAAAACGTCATAAAAACAAAAATTGTCAAAAATTTAAAATGATTTTTGTGTGATAGCATTCATTTATGTCAAGACTTAAATGTCACAAATGCCATTTTTTGGGTAAAATCTGCAAAAAATCGCTGAAAATGGAAAACGTCATAAAAACAAAAATTGTCAAAAATTTAAAATGATTTTTGTGTGATAGCATTCATTTATGTCAAGACTTAAATGTCACAAAAGTTTATTTACGAAACTTGTGCACAAATGCCATTTTTGGGGTAAAATCTGCAAAAAAAAAAAATCGCTGAAAAATGGGAAAACGTTATAAAAACAAAAATTGTCAAAAATTCAAAATGATTTTTGCGTCATAGTATTTATTTATGCCAAGACTAATATGTCACAAAAGATTATGACAAAATCAGTACATTAACGTGCCTTTTTTTAGGGAAAAATGCAAAAAAAAAAAAAAATCGATGAAAAATGGGAAAATTCTATAAAAACAGAAGGTGTCAAGTATTCAAAATATTTTTTGTGTAAAAGTATTTATTCATGCCAAGACTAATATGTCACAAAAATTTATTTCCGAAATCAGTGCATAAGTGCCATTTTGGAGTTAAAACTAAAAAAATCGCTGAAAAATTGGGAAAATTTTATAAATTCAAATATTCAAACCATTAGTACCTGCTTTCATTTTTATGTATGGAATATCATACAAACAACCATCTTGTGAACTCTCGGGATAGATCGTACCTAACAGGTACGAGCTTCCCCGTGGGTTATATACGATGACAACCAAGAAGGCAACATTAACTCTGTTATGAACTCCAATCACAATTGTATATTTTGGAAAGAATGTTGGAAAAAAAATACAGAAAATTGGAAAAAAGAGCAAACGAAAATGAATTTGCATCGAAAGCATTTTTTGTCTTCAACTCTGTAATAATTTAGAATAAGCACACGAAAATAAATTATTATAATGATTCAATTACGAAAAAGTACTGTTTGTTTTAAGGTGGGATGGAAGGTGGGATGGGGGTCATTAACCCCCTTATCCCTCCTCTAAGCAAACAAAATGACATGTAGGAAAATATAGAGGATCATACCTTGAATTTGGCCTAGGAAATCTTACTCATTTCCGATTGCTCTTATATGTGTGTGTGTGTGTTTGGCGGAGGGTGGGGTGAGAGATGAAAACATTGTGGTTCAAAGTCGATGCTGTCTGACATGTAAAGTAACCAGTATGGAGGATGTATTTTATCGAACCGATGTTTTTTTTTTATTTGGACATGATGTATATCGAACTTTTCTTTATTGATATTATAAAACGCATGCATAGATCTAAGCGTGTTATAAAAATTAAGAATGACAGGGAGAACTACACTATGAGGTCATTTAATCATGATTTGAGAAAAAACATAATAAATCGTGAAAACATTTTTTTTAAATAGTGGATTCGGACACCCCCCCTACTAAATCCGTCCATACATATTCATATTTAAAAGTGTTGTCCTCTGACTTAGTAAACCATCACGTTGAGCTCAAAATGTTTATCTATTGAACAGGAAATACATGTAGTTGTTTAAGGGTTCGCATATATGTATTTTTATTCGTCAAGAGATAATTTTAATATAGCGAGAATTCCCTAAATAGTTTGAGCAAAATATTCGATCGACATCTCATGCAACCATATAATAGCGGTGGCAGGGGATATTTTCTTTTTCTACAAAATGAGAAAAATAATGTAGGGTCCAATCAACTCTTTTGTTGGAAAAATGCATAATAGAAAATAAAAGACGAAATAATACAAGTCCGTAAAAACCTATGGTCGGTCTGCATCTTCGAAAAACTCAGCTTGCGACCGTAAAATCAGCATTGACCGTCCGCAAACATAACGTCAGAAGCACAGGAGCTCGATGCCAACGATCCACAAGAATATCCCCCTCTATTTTTTCTTTGACTAGAGAGAGATTGAAAGGGGTGGGTGTCATTGAAGGTTGTTGGCATCGAGCTCCTGTGGTCAGAAGCTAGTAGTTATTCCCTAAGTCACACTAAGACTGTGCACTGACAGCACGGAACCTTTACCATAAGCGCGATGAACGCAGTACAAACAACGTAAAAAATGTCATGGAGACGTCATGGAATTTCACCTACATGTACATGTACGTCAATACATAAAATACTGATAATATCACATTGACCTTTTAAGTATCAGTTCATCCCGGAATCAGTGGAATTACGAAGGATTAAACTACATTTTTAATAAATATCGTTCAAATACATTCCAAATTGTAGTTTTCTCTTCATAATATTGAAATTGTTTTTGAAAAGTTATCCTGCCCCCCCCCCCCCCCTATCAAAATCAAATAATTGCTCCATTAAGGTTCAGAACAGTAGAGTAGCCGCCTACCAAACCGATCGAAAATGTTTTCACAGTTTAATGACTTTAAACCCCAAATTGTTCTGAGATCAATGCTATATCACAGGTTTGCAAATATTAACCGTCCACGCTCATTTTAAAAAAGACATGGCAGAATAATGATCGTGTAGTAAAGAAAAAAATACATAATTATTTTTCAGCCATGTTTATTTCGTGATAATGGAGAAAGAGGGGAGCGATCACATTTGCAGGCACCTGTTTGCTCCATTGAAGTTTGTCTATTATCATTTAATATAGATTCTATGATCAATTTGAAGGAAAATGGAAGGGGTGACATGCCCCTTCAGATTAAACTTTTATTTTCGTTTTCATTAGTTAGATTGCTGTTGTAGTTTTGATTGGATCTTTGAAAACACTGCGGTAAATTCCCGACTCATTTCGCTCAGTTGATGGATAAAAACAAGAAAAGAGATCATATCATTTTCGATTCCAGCCTCCCCCCTCCGGTTAAACTGTTGGATGTCTGTTTGTTTCGATGATGACACGATTTAGATGATGATTTAAAGATAATGAAATAGAAGTATCATTCCATCGTACACTTCATACACAGTGACTTTAAAAATAACATATGTGTAGGTCAATTGCAATATAAGTATAGGATAAAGACCTCGGTGAGGTCTGTATGGAGATTAGATGCCCTCGGAGAGAACAGGGTGGTATTTAAAGACCGATGCCGAGGTCTTTAAATACACCCTGTTCTCTTTAAGGGCATCTAACCTTCATACAGACCTCAACGAGGTCTTTATCCGACTTACAAACCGCCGATTTTCTTCAATTTTCCGAAAAATAAAATCTAAATATCTAATACACCCCTGCTTTTCAAAATGAATTGACCATGCAAATTATCGGGTAGAAATATGCAACGGTAACGATTATTAGGCCATAGTAGTAAAATAATATATAATACATTCCGATAATTTTCTGAAAGGTACCCTGTATTCGATCAAAGAAGAAAATAACAGTGTAACAATGAGTTCTATTTCCATTAAAGTTTTTAATTATGTGATGACATTATTGCAAATACATGTAGAGATAAGGAAAGATTTTCTAACCAAGTGAGGATAATGGTTCTTTCTAGTTCCTCAATATACATGTATAAGTACAAGTATACAAGCATTTAGAATAATTGGTTTTCAAGAATCGCCAAAGGGATCTAGATTGATTTAAAATGGCATTTAGGATTTTCGGGATAGAAGAATCTATCCTTCTTATTTCAACATTGCTTTTAAAAGGATGTCTTTAGCGGACTTGAAACACAATATTGTCTTTACTATGGTCGAATACTCATTAAAATCAAACAATTCACACCGCGACTGCAATGATTGTCTTTTCTCCGCCCCTCATTGTTTTTCATTGACCTCCACACTTCAATGAACGTTCATAAAACCTGGTATATTTAGAATCGTCCGCGGTCTTTATCCGACTTACAAACCGCAGATTTTCTTAAATTTTCAGAAAAATAAAAATCCAAATATTTAAGACAACCCTGGTTTTCAAAATGAAACTGACCATGCAAATTATCGGGTGGACGGTAACGATTATCAGGCCATAGTAGAAAAATAGTTTGTTGTACATCCCGATAATTTTTCTGAAATTTTCTGAAAGGTACCCTCACTACACTGTATTCGGTCAGGGTAGAAAATGACAGGTTAATAATGAGTTCTTTTTCCATTAAGGCTTTTGAATTGGTAATTATATTTAAGGAAAGGTTTTCTAATCGAGTAAGGACAATATTTCTTTATTTTGTCAGTCAAGTTCCTCAATATACATTTATTTGGAGAGCATATAGAATGATTGGTCTTCAAGAATCGCTATGGGGATCTAGATTGATTTGAGTTGGCATTTTGAGCTTTTATGGATAGAAGAACCTGCTCACATTTCTCATGAAAGGATTCTTACGCGGACTTGAAACACAATATTATCTATACTATGGCCGAATACTCTTAATAATCAAAACAATTCACACCCGCGACTGAAATAATTTTCTTTTCTCCGCCCCTCATTGTTTTTTATTGACCTCCACACTTCACTGAACGTTCATAAAACCTCGTATATTTAGAATCGTCCGCGGTCTTTATGAAATAAAATGACCAATGAATAACAAAAGAATCACATTTTTAGGTTTGTAAGAAATAAAATAACCAATGAATAACAAAAGAATCACATTTGAAGGTTTGTAAAGTCTTATAAACATTTGCAGTGAAAATTCGATCAAAGTACTCAAGAAACGTAGAAAATTGAATACAATCCTAGTAATGATAATCTATAGACTTCGTAGGCATCTAGCATACTATGAAACGTACCATTAGTTACCAAAACAGACTTTAAAATTAGTGAAAATTACAATTCGGCGCGAAACCGGATATGATACTTACATTGTAAATAACGACTTACAACGGCGTTCTATTTATAGATCTAGTTATGTTTTATAGAACTCATCTCAACACATTTTGTTTCTGTTGCAAATACTTTGATGTTGTACCTTATTTTGACTAGGCTAATGATGAAATGACAAGTTTCCGAAATAGCAAAATATTATGTATGATGTTATCTGTTCTTAAATGATGCTTTTGAATTTGAAGACGTTTAAGATTTGTACTACTTGGTGAGTGTCACTGCTGGTGGGCCAGGAATCCTCGAGGGCGCATCAACTTCGGTTGATCGTTTCTTCGACGCATTCGAAAATTTCTGTAATCAAAATTTTCTGGAATTTCTAATTACGTGGGTCCTGTAGCATGACAAATATGGATAATGACCATATCCCTGTATACAGCACAAAATCGATAATTCAGAAATCAGAAACCGAAGGCATACAAAATCAGGATAAAACAGGAACCCAAGCAAAAAAAAAAAAAAAAAAAAAAAAAAAAAAAAAAAACACTCCACCACATGAAAAGAAGCAAACTCCGGATATGGAAGTGAGACCAGGTGCCCAGGAAGAGTAAGCATCTCCTGCTTGCATGCAACACCCGCCGCTTCATTTCGGTAGAACTGTCACATCCGGTTACTTCCATTTCGGAAGACATAGAGTACAATCTTTGGTTGGATGGTTCAAATGGTCTATGACAGAATCATATCCCACCAATTCTGCTACGTCTTTCGGTATATTTTTAGACATAACAACTTTCACACTCTTTGGCCATATCACAATGTTTAGATTGAGGATCACGAAGATTAAGTACCCGAAAGGTGTATTTCTGGTCCATGCTGCAAAGTTATCTAAATTTGAAGACGTTTAACAATTCTAACGATTTTACCTTGACCTCTCGACTTGACACTGAATGACTGATAGATATTTTTTATGATTATAGTACAGTACATAGATTAGAAACATTTTTATTCAGTCACCCACCTGGTTTTTGTTGGGTATGATGAATATTGTAATGATACGAGGACCCTAATTCTCACGCTATTTTACACATATAGATGTCATTCAGTATTTCAGCTAGGTTCAATTTTTTCATTGATCTAAATTCGAAATATACATGAGGTGCATTCACACAATTTGTTAAAAGAATATGAAAAATAAAAATTAAAGATCAATTTTACAAGAACATATCATAGATATAAAAAGGGGGATCTGTATACGAATGTTGCTATTTGCAATGGCGTAAGGTCCCCTATCAAAAAAAGTTAATTTATCGACTATATCGTGTTGGATGGGACCTTTCGCCATTGTCTTTCATACAGAGGGGAACTTACGCCATTGATTTTCTATGACTACATCCTTACGCCAATGACTTTCTGTATGGACAATACTATAGAAAGGGGAAGGTGGGGGGGATTACTCCATTGACTTTCTATTTGGACAATACAATTGGGGGAGGGGGGAGGGGTAACCTCTCTCCATCCTCCCGCCCCCTTACCTCCCCTTCCCTCCTTCCTTTCTCTCCCTTTCACGATTCCCTCCCCTCTTACCCCCTTCCTTCCTCCTCATGCCCCCATCTCTCCCCTCTCTCCCCCATCTCTCCCCTCTCTCCCCCTTCTTTCTCCCCCCCCTCTCCCGCCCCTTCCTCCCCCTCCCTTTCACCCTGTCCATCCCCTAATTGAGCGGACCTTCCCTAAGCCATTGACTTTCTATATGGATAATAATATGGGGGATTTTCTATCTAATATGGACATTACTATAGGGGGACCTTACGCCATTGATTGACAATACTATAAAGGGGACCTTACGCATTGGTTTTCTATTTGGACAAGAACACAGAGGGGACCTTATGCCATTGATTTTCTATATGGACCATAGAACAGAGGGGACCTTAAACTATTGACTAAATCTGTATGGACCATAACACAGAGGGGACTTTTCACCATTGACTTTCTACATCAACATAATACAGAGGGGACCTTACGTCATTGACTTTCAATATATAGACCAAAATACAGAGGGGACCTTACGCTATTTACTTTCTTTATCACGGGACCATAATACAGAGAGGGCGTTACGCCATTGACGTTCTGGATCATTATACGAGGGGACCTTACGCCATCGACTTTCTATTAAGACCATAATACAGAGGGGACCTTACGCCATTGACTTTCTATATGGACCATAAAACAGAGGGGACCTTACGCCATTGACTTTCTATAAAGACCATAGTACAAATGTGCAGAGGGTACCTTACACCATTGACTTTCTGTATGGATCATAATACCGAGGGGACATTACTCCTTTTACTTTCTATATAGACCATATCGCAGAGGGGACCTTACGCCATTGACTCTCTACATGGATCATAATACAGAGGGGACTTTACTCCATTGACTTTCTATATAGACCATAATACAATGGGGACCTTACACCATTGACTGTCTGTATAGACCATATTAGAGAGGGGACCTTACGCCATTGACTTTCTACATCGACCATGATACAGAGGGGAACTTATGCCATTGACTTTCTATATAGACCATAGTACAGTGGGGACCTTACACCATTGACATTCTACATCGACATAATACAGAGGGGACCTTACGCCATTGACTTAGACCATAATACAATGGGGATCTTACGCCATTGACATAGACCATAATACAATGGGGATCTTATACCATTGACTGTCTATATGGACCATAATACAGTGGGGACCTTACGCCATTGACTTTCTACAGCGACCATAATACAGAGGGGACATTACGTCATTGACTTTCTACATAGACCATAATACAGAGGGGACTTTCCATCATTGACATTCTACATCGAAATAATACAGAGTGGACCTTACACCATTGACTGTCTAAATGGACCATAATACAGAGAGGACCATACGCCATTGACTTTCTATATGGAAAATAATATACAGAGGGGACCTTACGCCATTGACTTTCTATATGGACAATTATACAGAGGGGATCTTGCGCCATTGACTTTCGAAATGGACCATAATACAGAGGGGACCTTACGCCATTGACTTTCTATATAGACCTTAGTACAGTTGGGACCTTACACCATTGACATTCTACATCGACATAATACAGAGTGGACCTTACGCCATTGACTTTCTCTATAGACCATAATTCAATGGGGACCTTACACCATTGACTGTCTATATGGATCATAATATAGAGGGGACCTTACGACATTAACTTTCTATAAAAAACCTAAGTAAATTACATGAAAAATATGTCTTTGCACCAGCTGATAAAGCAGCCAACAACACCATTATCATTTGAAAACGTTACTACATATCAACTTTGATTTCGGAACTTTCGTCTACTAATACATATATCAAAAGCAATGAAAGTGCATCTAACATTTTAGGCAAGCATAACAGTGAACTGTCTTCATTCAATATCTCTATTTCTAATTTGGATCTCCCAACACTATATTGCATACCGAAACTGCACAAGTCTCCTTACAAATTTCGATTTATTGCTAATTCTAGTAACTGCTCCACTACAATTTTGTCTAGAAATCTGACGTCAGCACTTCCTGCTATTAAAGAACACATAACTAGATATTGTGAAACGGTTCTAAACAGGAACGATGTAAATTTATTTTGGTCTATTAAGAATTCAGGGGATGTGATTGAAAAAATGAAATCTGGAAATTTCCAAGCCAATACGATTTCTTCATACGACTTCTCTAATATGTACACCACACTTCCTTATGACAAAATAAAGATCGATTATCTAATCTCATTAAATGGTGTTTTGATCGAGAGCGAAAAACTTACAATTGCACATCTGAATCGAAGGGTTTCTTTTCCTCGACAGACTACAAATCATACAAATCATGGACATGTAGTGACCTGTGTAATGACTTATCCTTCCTCTTGGACAATATTTATGTTAGATTAGGTGAGGATCTATACAAGCAGGTTGTAGGAATTCCTATGGGTACTAACTGTGCGCCTCTTGTTGCAGATTTATTTTTATACACTTATGAAAAAGAATTTATCCAAAATCTTCAAAAGCAAAGAAAATTTGATGAGCTGAAATGTTTCAATAATACTTCTAGGTATCTGGATGATATTCTAACCATTGACAATCCTGCTTTTGAATTATATAAGAATGAAATTTATCCACAAGAATTAACCCTTAACAAGGCAAGCCTTTCAAATACAGAAACACCCTTTTTGGACCTAAATATCAAAATTGTAAACGGAAAGATTCATACAAGTGTATATGACAAAAGGGATGATTTTGGATTCAACATAGTAAATTTCCCCTGGCTTGACAGGATGTTCCAAAATTACCGTCATGAAGCATTTACATATCACAGCTCATCCGGTACGCTGGAGCATGTACCGATATTTTGGATTTTCACAGTAGAAATTTACAAATTACCAAAAAACTTTTAGATCAAGATTTCCACTTTCATAAATTAGTAAATACTTTCAAAATTTTACAAAAATTACAGTTAACTTCTTTTAAAATTCGGATCTATACATGCAACAGAGTACATTACGATGGGTATTACACAACCTGTCTTTTATGGTGATATGATAAACAAAATAAAAAGGATCAAAGGTAGGCAGCATAACCATCGAAAATGCGTCAGAATCATCAAACGCCTTTCATACCGTGGATATGATCCTAATGTCACCAGACGGACACTAGGCTTGGTACTTGACCAATCTACAGTCTTGTACAAGCGCATCCTTGAGACTTGCACTCTGACTGACTGTGACGACGGGACTCCATGACGGGCCCTGTCCAAACCTCTTTAGAGAAGACAGGGCCCCGACCACCTGTCCTCTCTGAATGTCAGTCGGACTCCTCGGGTGATTACATACATGAGCTCGCTACAGCCGCCAGAGCACGGACTGTATTAAGCATGCCCTCTTTTTATATCCATTTACATATTCATCTGTGTCTCCGGGGCCTCTGCGTTTCGCGGTCTTGTTTGTGTGATGTCATCTTACAATGAGGAGGTTGTTTTACACCACAATTGTACGTTCTTCGAGACCTCTGGGTAATTGGAGAAGTGAGAGGGTTATGCGCACGTAATCCAGGATAACCACACCATTTGCTACTTGCGTGACAAATGGCCGTCCAAAGTCGGCACCGGTTACCCATTGGTCTCGTCGGTTTATTTGTAGTCTTTTGTGTTTGATGTTTACATGTCGTGTGTCTCTTTTCCGTCTCGTGCTGTACTCGTCTTTTGTGTTTTTGCATCGGGTGTTTTGGTGATTTACTGTTGATGCTGCAACGGAGTGTTGTTGGAGATCTCCTCCCTTCTTTCTATAAAGACCATAATACAGAGGGGACCTTACGCCATTGACTATCTATATGGACCATAATACAGAGGGGACCTTACGCCATTGACTTTTTAAATCGACCATAATACAGATGGGACATTACGCCATTTACTTTATACATTTGTATATGGACCATAATACAGAGGGGATTTTCCACCATTGACATTCTACGTCGACATAATATAGAGGAGACCTTACGCCATTGACTTTCTATATAGACCATAATAAAGAGGGGACTTTATACCATTGACTGTCTATATGGACCATAATACAGTGGGGACCTTACGTCATTGACTTTCTACATCGACCATAATACAGAGGGGACATTACGTTATTGACTTTCTACATAGACCATAATACAGAGGGGACTTTCCATCATTGGCATTCTACATCGAAATAATACAGAGTGGACCTTACACCATTGACTGTCTAAATGGACCATAATACAGAGAGGACCTTACGCCATTGACTTTCTATATGGACAATAATATACACAGGTGACCTTACGCCATTGACTTTCTATATGGACAATTATACAGAGGGGACCTTACGCCATTGACTTTCTATATAGACCATAGTACATTTGGGACCTTACACCACTGACATTCTACATCGACATAATACAGAGGGGACCTTACGCCATTGACTTTCTCTATAGACCATAATTCAATGGGGACCTTACGCCATTGACTTTCTATATGGATCATAATATAAAGGGGACCTTACGACATTGACTTTCTATAAAGACCATAATACAGATGGGACCTTACGCCATTGACTATCTATATGGACCATAATACATAGGGGACCTTACGCCATTGACTTTTTAATTCGACCATAATACTGATGGGACATTACGCCATTTACTTTATATATGGACCATAATACAGAGGGGATTTTCCACCATTGACATTCTACGTCGACATAATAATTTTATAATATAGAGGAGACCTTACGCCATTGACTTTCTATATAGACCATAATAAAGAGGGGACCTTACGCCATTGACTGTCAATATGAACTATAATACAGAGGGGACCTTACGCCATTGACTTCTACATAGACCATAATAAAGAGGGGACATTACACCATTTACTTTACATATGGACCATAATACAGAGGGGATTTTCCACCATTGACATTCTACGTCGACATAATATAGAGGAGACCATACGCCATTGACTTTCTATATAGACCATAATAAAGAGGGAACCTTACGCCATTGACTGTCAATATGAACTATAATACAGAGGGGACCTTACGCCATTGACTTCTACATAGACCATAATATAGAGGGGACATTACGCCATTTACTTTATATATGGACCATAATACAGAGGGGATTTTCCACCATTGACATTCTACGTCGACATAATATAGAGGAGACCTTACGCCATTGACTTTCTATATAGACCATAAAAAAGCGGGGACCTTACGCCATTGACTGTCAATATGAACTATAATACAGAGGGGACCTTACGCCATTGACTTCTACATAGACCATAATACAGAGGGGACATTACGCTACTGATTTTATATATGGACCATAATACAGAGGGGATTTTCCACCATTGACATTCTACATCGACAAAATATAGAGGAGACCTTAAGCCATTGACTGTCAATATGAACCGTAATATAGAGGGGACCTTACGCCATTGCCTTCTACATAGACCATAATACAGAGGGGACATTACGCTACTGACTTTATATATGGACCATAATACAGAGGGGATTTTCCACCATTGACATTCTACATTGACATAATATAGAGGAGACCTTACGCCATTGATTTTCTATATAGACCATAATAAAGAGAGGACCTTACGCCATTGACTGTCTAAATGGACCATAACACAGAGGGGACATTACGCCATTGGTTTTCTATATGGACAATAATACTGAGGGGAACTTACGCCATTGACTTTCTACAAAGTCCATTATACAGAGGGGACCTTACGCCATTGACTGTCTACATGGACTAAATACAGAGGGAACCGTAGGCCATTGACTGTCTATATTGACCATAATGCAGAGGGGATTTTCCATATTTGTCATTTGTATCGTGGATATGATATGCTGTCAACGAACGGACACTCGACATGGTACTTGACCAATCTACAGCCTTGTGTCAGCACATTTGTAAGAATTGCGCTCTGATTAAATGTGACGACGGGACTCCAAGCCGGGTTCTTTCCAAACTTCTTTAGAGTAGACTGGGCGCGATAACTTCTCTGAATGTCAGTCGGACTCGTCGTGTTAAAACATGCATGAGCTAGCTGCAGCCGGCAGAGCACGGACTGTGCCGGTATTACGTAGGGCTCCTAACCCCATCTTTATAGCCATATATATACTAATATTAATCTGTGTTGCTTGGGCCTCTGCATATTACTGTCTTGTTTGCGTGGTCATCAAACAGTGAGGAGGTTGTTTTACACTACAATATTGCTTTCTTCGAGATATTTTGGTAACTGCAAACGTGGGAGGGTTGTGCGCATGAAATCTGGATATCCACACCATTTCTGCTACTTGCGTAACAAATGGCTGTCCTAAGTCGGCAAAGGTTACCCATTGGTCTCCTTTTACACTACAATTTTGCGATCTTCGAGATATTTTGGTAACTGCATACGTGGAAGGGTTGTGCGCACGTAATCTGGATAACCACACCATTTCTGCTACTTGCGTTACGAATGGCCGTCCTAAATCGGCACTGGTTACCCATTGGTCTCGTTGGTTTAAGTGTACATTTTGTGTTTCATGGTTCTGTGTCGATGTCTCTATTTCGTCTCTTGCTGTGCTCGTCTTTGTGTTTTCGCATGGGATGTTTGGCATTTTCCTGTTGGTACTGCAACAGAGTCATGTTGGAGATCCCCTCCCTCCTTTCATATGGACGCTGATACCCAGTCTTCTTGAATACCCAATCATTTCTTTTGTTGCGAGAAGTACCAAATGTAATTAGTCAATATAGAAAGAATTTGAGGTATAAGGGTACCCTAAGTATTATAGTCAATATGGAAAGGAAATGTCAAAGTGTATCCTCTGAACAATAATCGTCCATATAAAAAGTCAATGTCATAAGGCCCCATCTATATTACTGTCCTTCTGGAAAGTCAATGTAATTGTCCATATAAGAAGTCAATGGCGTAAGGTCCCCTATCTATTATAGATTATTGGTAGTCGATGACGTAAGATCCCCTCTGTAAATTTTTCAATGGCGTAAGGTCCCCTCCGCATTACTGAATGTCGAAACAGAAGTCAATT
The DNA here is from genome assembly GCA_033119305.1 of Pinctada imbricata. Lineage (NCBI taxonomy): Eukaryota > Metazoa > Mollusca > Bivalvia > Pterioida > Pteriidae > Pinctada > Pinctada imbricata. The sequence goes on along the minus strand of VSWD01000003.1, from coordinate 25,544,392 downwards.
GCCTTAGGTCCCCTCTGTTATAATTGTCCATATAGGAAGACAATGGCGTAAGGTCCCCTCTGTATATAATTGTCCATATAGAAATTCAATGGCGTAAGATCCCCTCTGTATATAATTGTCCATATAGTAAGACAATGGTGTAAGGTCGCCTCTGTATTATGGTCCATATAGGAAGTCAATGGCGTAAGATCCATATACAAGTCCGTAAGGTCTGTATTACTGTCCATATAGAAAGATAATAGCGTAAAGTCCCCTCTGTATGTACTTGTCCATATAGTAAGACAATGGTGTAAGGTCCCTTCTGTACATAATTGTCCAAATAGAAAGTCAATGGCGTAAGGTCCCCTCTGTATATAATTGTCCATATAGGGACACTATGGCGTAAGGTCCCCTCTGTTATAATTGTCCATATAGGAAGTCAATGGTGTAAGGCCCCCTCTGTATATTATTGTCCATATAGCAAGTCAATGGCGTAAGGTCCCCTCTGTATATAATTGTCCATATAGGAATTCAATGGCGTAAGGTCCCCTCTGTATATTATTGTCTATATAGAAAGTCAATGGCGTAATGTCCCTCTGTATAATAGTCCATATACTAGGTAGTCAAATGCGTAAGGCTGTCCATGTAGGAAGTCAATGGTGTAAGGTCCCCTCTGTTACAAATGTCCATATCAGAAGTCAATGGCCTAAGGTTCCCTCTGTATAGTATAGTCCATATAGAAAGTCAATGGTGTAAGGTCCCCTCTGTATGTTATTGTCCATAAAGAAAGTCAATGGCGTAAGGTCCCTCTGTATATTATTGTTCATATAGAAAGTCAATGGCGTTAGGTCCCCTCTGTTTATAATTGTCCATATAGAAAGTCAATGGCGTAAGGTCCCCTCTGTATAAAGGTTCAAATAGATAGTCAATGGCGCAAGGTCCCCTATGTATATTATTGTCCATATAGAAAGTCAATAGCGTAAGGTCCCCTCTGTATATAATTGTCCATATAGAAAGTCAATGGCGTAAGGTCCCCTCTGTATATAATTGTCCATATAGGAAGTCAATGGCGTAAGGTCCCCTCTGTTATAATTGTCCATATAGGAAGTCAATGGCGTAAGGTCCCCTCTGTATATAATTGTCCATATAGAAAGTCAATGGCGTAATGTCCCCTCTGAATATAATTGTCCATATAGAGAGTCAATGGCGTAAGGTCCCCTCTGTATATAATTGTCCAAATAGGGACACAATGGCGTAAGGTCCCTTCTGTTATAATTGTCCATATAGAAAGTCAATGGCGTAAGGTCCCCTCAGTTATAATTCTCCATATAGAAAGTCCATGGCGTAAGGTCCCCTCTGTTATAATTGTCCATATAGAAAGTCAATGGCGTAAGGTCCCCTCTGTATATAGTTGTCCATTTGGGACACAATGGCGTAAGGTCCCCTCTGTTATAATTGTCCATATAGGAAGTCAATGGTGTAAGGTCCCCTCTGTACATTATTGTTCAGAAAGAAAGTCAACGGCGTAAGGTCCCCTTCGTATATTATTGTCCACATAGGAAGTCAATGGTGTAAGGTCCCCTCTGTATAATTGTCCATATAGGTGGTCAATGGCGTAATGTCCCCTCTGTTATAATTCTCCATATTGGAAATCAATGGCGTAAGGTCCCCACTGTATACTTGTCCATATAGAAAGTCAATTGTGTAAGGTCCCCTCTTTTATAATTGTCCATATAGAAAGTCGATGGCGTAAGGTCCCCGTTGTATATTATTGTCCATATAGAAAGACATAGCGTAAGGTCCCCTCTGTATATAATTGTCCATACAGAAAGGCAATGGTGTAAGATCCCTTCTGTATATAATTGTCCATATAGAAAGTCAATGGCGTAAGGTCCCCTTTGTATATTATTGTCCATATAGAAAGTCAATGGCCTAAGGTCCCCTTTGTATAACTGTCCATGTAAGACGTCAATGGAGTAAGGTCCCGACTGTTATAATTGTCCTTAAAGAAAGTCAATGATCTAAGGTCCCCTCTGTATATAATTGTCCACATAGAAAGTTAATGGCGTAAGGTCCATTCTGGATATAATTGTCCATATAGGGAGTGAATGGTGTAAGGCTCCCTTTGTATCACTGTCCATGTAAGTCGTCAATGGCGTAAGGTCCCCACTGTCATAATTTTCCATCTAAAAAGTCAATGGTGTAAGGTCCTCTCTGTTATAATTGTCCATATAGGAAGACAATGGCGTAAGGTCCCCTTTGTATATAATTGTCCATATAGAAAGTCAATGGCGTAAGGTCTCCTCTGTATATAATTGTCCATATAGGAAGTCAATGGCGTAAGGTTCCCTCTGTTATAATTGTCCATATAGGAAGTCAATGGCGTAAGGTCCCCTCTGTATATAATTGTCCATATAGAAAATCAATGGCGTAAGGTCCCCTCTGTATATAATTGTCCATTTGGGACACAATGGCGTAAGGTCCCCTCTGTTATAATTGGCCATATCGGGACATAATGTCGTACGGTCCCCTCTGTATATTATTGTCCCTAAAGAAAGTCAATGGCGTAAGGTCCCCTCTGTTATAACTGTCCATATCGGAAGTCAATCGCGTAAGGCCCCCTCTGTATAAAGGTCCATATAGAAAGTGAATGGCGTAAGGTCCCCTCTCTATATTATTATCCATAAAGGAAGTCAATCGCGAAAGGTCCCCTCTGTTATAACTGTCCATATCGGAAGTAAATTGCGTAAGGCCCCCTCTGTATAAAGGTCCATATAGAAAGTCAATGGCGTAAGGTCCCCTCTGTATATTATTGTCCATAAAGAAAGTCAATGGCGTAAGGTCCCCTCTGTATAATTGTCCAAATAGATAGTCAATGGCGTAAGGTCCCCTATGTATATTATTGTCCAAATAGAAAGTCAATGGCGTAAGGTCCCCTCTGTATATAATTGTCCATATAGAAAGTCAGTGGCGTAAGGTCTCCTCTGTATATAATTGTCCATATAGGAAGTCAATGGCGTAAGGTTCCCTCTGTTATAATTGTCCATATAGGAAGTCAATGGCGTAAGGTCCCCTCTGTATATAATTGTCCATATAGAAAGTCAATGGCGTAAGGTCCCCTCTGTATATAATTGTCCATTTGGGACACAATGGCGTAAGGTCCCCTCTGTTATAATTGTCCATATAGGAAGTCAATGGTGTAAGGTCCCCCCTGTACATTATTGTCCATAAAGAAAGTCAACGGCGTAAGGTACCCTCTGTATAATTGTCCACATAGGAAGTCAATGGTGTAAGGTCCCCTCTGTATAATTGTCCATATAGGTGGTCAATGGCGTAAGGTCCCCTCTGTTATAATTCTCCATATTGGAAATCAATGGCGTAAGGTCCCCACTGTATACTTGTCCATATAGAAAGTCAATTGTGTAAGGTCCCCTCTTTTATAATTGTCCATATAGAAAGTTAATGGCGTAAGGTCCCCGTTGTATATTACTGTCCATATAGAAAGACCATGGCGTAAGGTCCCCTCTGTATCTTATTGTCCATACAGAAAGGCAATGGCGTAAGGTCCCTTCTGTATATAATTGTCCATATAGAAAGTCAATGGCGTAAGGTCCCCTTTGTATATTATTGTCCATATAGAAAGTCAATGGCCTAAGGTCCCCTTTGTATAACTGTCCATGTAAGACGTCAATGGAGTAAGGTCCCCACTGTTATAATTGTCCATATAGAAAGTCAATGATCTAAGGTCCCCTCTGTATATAATTGGCCATATAGAAAGTCAATGGCGTAAGGTCCCCTCTGGATATAATTGTCCATATAGGGAGTGAATGGTGTAAGGTTCCCTTTGTATCACTGTCCATGTAAGTCGTCAATGGCGTAATGTCCCAACTGTCATAATTGTCCATATAAAAAGTCAATGGTGTAAGGTCCTCTCTGTTATAATTGTCCATATAGGAAGACAATGGCGTAAGGTCCCCTTTGTATATAATTGTCCATATAGGAAGTCAATGGTGTAAGGTCCCCTCTTTATAATTGTCCATATAGAAAGTCAATGGCGTAAGGTCCCCTCTGTATATAATTGTCCATATAGGAAGTCAATGGTGTAAGTTCCCCTCTGTTATAATTGTCCATATAGGAAGACAATGGCGTAAGGTCCCCTCTGTATATAATTGTTTATATAGAAAGTCAATGGCGTAAGGTCCCCTTTGTATATAATTGTCCATATAGGAAGACAATGGCGTAAGGTCCCCTTTGTATAACTGTCCATGTAAGACGTCAATGGCGTAAGGTCCCCCCTGATATATAATTGTCCATATAGAAAGTCAATGGCGTAATGTCCCTCTGTATAATTGTCCATATAGGAAGTGAATGGTGTAAGGTCCCCTATGTATCACTGTCCATGTAAGTCGTCAAAGGCGTAAGGTCCCCACTGTTATAATTGTCCATATAGAAAGTCAATGGTGTAAGGTCCCCTTTGTATATAATTGTCCATATAGAAAGTCAATGGCGTAAGGTCCCCTTTGTATCACTGTCCATGTAAAACGTCAATGGCGTAAGGTCCCCACTGATAAAATTGTCCATATAGAAAGTCAGTGGTGTAAGGCCACCTTTGTATATAATTGTCCATGTAAGACGTCAATGGCGTAAGGTCCCCACTGATATAATTGTCCATATAGAAAGACAATGGTGTAAGGTCCCCATTGTATATAATTGTCCATGTAAGACGTCAATGGCGTAAGGTCCCCAGTGATATAATTGTCCATATTGTAAGACAATGGCGTAAGGTCCCCTTTGTATATAATTGTCCATATAGAAAGACAATGGCGTAAGGTCCCCTCTGTATATAATTGTCCATATAGGAGGTCAATGGCGTAAGGTCCCCTCTGTATATAATTGTCCATTTGGGACACAATGGCGTAAGGTCCCCTCTGTTATAATTGTCCATATAGGAAGTCAATGGTGTAAGGTCCCCTCTGTACATTATTGTCCTTAAAGAAAGTCAATGGCGTAAGGTCCCCTCTGTATAATTGTCCAAATAGATAGTCAATGGCGTAAGGTCCCCTATGTATATAATTGTCCATATAGTAAGACAATGGCAAAAGGTCCCCTTTGTATATTATTGTCCACATAGGAAGTCAATGGTGTTAGGTCCCCTCTGTATAATTGTCCATATAGGTGGTCAATGGCGTAAGGTCCCCTCTGTTATAATTCTCCATATTGGAAATCAATGGCGTAAGGTCCCCACTGTACATGTGTATACTTGTCCATATAGAAAGTCAATTGTGTAAGGTCCCCTCTTTTATAATTGTCCATATAGAAAGTCAATTGTGTAAGGTCCCCTCTTTTATAATTGTCCATATAGAAAGTCAATGGCGTAAGGTCCCCGTTGTATATTATTGTCCATATAGAAAGACAATGGCGTAAGGTCCCCTCTGTGTAAATTTGTCCATACAGAAAGGCAATGGCGTAAGGTCCCTTCTGTATATAATTGTCCATATAGAAAGTCAATTGCGTAAGGTCCCTTTGTATATTATTGTCCATATAGAAAGTGTATGGCCTAAGGTCCCCTTTGTATAACTGTCCATGTAAGACGTCAATGGAGTAAGGTCCCCACTGTTATAATTGTCCATATAGAAAGTCAATGATCTAAGGTCCCCTCTGTATATAATTGGCCATATAGAAAGTCAATGGCGTAAGGTCCCCTCTGGATATAATTGTCCATATAGGGAGTGAATGGTGTAAGGTTCCCTTTGTATCATTGTCCAAGTAAGTCGTCAATGGCGTAAGGTCCCCACTGTCATAATTGTCCATATAAAAAGTCAATGGTGTAAGGTCCTCTCTGTTATAATTGTCCATATAGGAAGACAATGGCGTAAGGTCCCCTTTGTATATAATTGTCCATATAGGAAGTCAATGGTGTAAGGTCCCCTCTGTATAATTGTCCATATAGAAAGTCAATGGCGAAAGATCCCCTCTGTATATAATTGTCCTTATAAGAAGTCAATGATGTAAGTTTCCCTCTGTTATAATTGTCCATATAGGAAGGCAATGGCGTAAGGTCCCCTCTGTATATTATTGTTTATATAGAAAGGCAATGGCGTAAGGTCCCCTTTGTATATAATTGTCCATATAAGAAGTCAATGGCGTAAGGTCCCCTTTGTATAACTGTCCATGTAAGACGTCAATTGCGTAAGGTCCCCACTGATATAATTGTCCATATAGAAAGTCAATGGCGTAAAGTCCCTCTGTATAATTGCCCATATAGGAAGTGAATGGTGTAAGGTCCCCTTTGTATCACTGTCCATGTAAGTCGTCAAAGGCGTAAGGTCCCCACTGTTATAATTGTCCATATAGAAAGTCAATGGTGTAAGGTCCCCTTTGTATATAATTGTCCATATAGAAAGTCAATGGCGTATGGTCCCCTTTGTATCACTGTCCATGTAAGACGTCAATGGCGTAAGGTCCCCACTGATATAATTGTCCATATAGAAAGTCAGTGGTGTAAGGCCCCCTTTGTATATAATTGTCTATGTAAGACGTCAATGGCGTAAGGTCCCCACTGATATAATTGTCCATATAGAAAGAGAATGGCGTAAGGTCCCTCTGTATAATTGTCCATATAGGAAGTGAATGGTGTAAGGTCTCCTTTGTATCACTCTCCATGTAAGTCGTCAATGGCGTAAGCTCCTCACTGATATAATTGTCGATATAGAAAGTCAATGGTGTAAGGTCCCTCTGTATAATTGTCCATATAGGAAGTGAATGGCGTAAGGTCCCCTTTGTATCACTGTCCATGTAAGTCGTCAATGGCGTAAGGTCCCCCCTGTTGTAATTGTCCATATAATCAGTCAATGGTGTAAGGTCCCCTTTGTATATAATTGTCCATATAGAAAGACAATGGCGTAAGGTCCCCTCTGTAAATAATTGTCCATATAGAAAGTCAATGGCGTAAGGTCCCCTCTTTATAATTGTCCATATAGAAAGACAATGGCGTAAGGTCCCCTCTGTATATAATTGTCCATATAGAGAGTGAATGGCATAAGGTCCTCTCTGTATATAATTATCCATATAGAAAGACAATGGCGTAAGGTCCCCTTTTGTTTATAATTGTCCATATAGAAAATCAATGGCGTAAGGTCCACTTTGTATATAATTGTCCATATAGAAAATTAATGGCGTAAGGTCCCCTTTGTATATAATTGTCCATTTAGAAAATCAATGGCGTAAGGTCCTGTCCATATAGAAAGTCAATGGTGTAAGGTCCCCTCTGTTATAATTGTCCATATAGAAAGTCAATGGCGTAAGGTCCCCTCTGTTATAATTGTCCATATCGCAAGACAATGGCGTAAGGTCTCTTTTGTATATTATTGTCCATATAGGAAGTCAATGGCGTAAGGTCCCCTCTGTATATAATTGTCCATATAGAAAGTCAATGGCGTAAGGTCCCCACTGTATATAATTGTCCATATAGAAAGTCAATGGCGTAAGGTCCCCTCTGTTAGAAAGGTCCCCTCTGTATAAAACATGTGTCATAATCCTGTGATCCCCCCTCCCATCTTGCACCTGTTATTCCCCCCTGTCTCCCCTCCTCTTATAGTCAATAGCATTCAATAGCATAAGGATCCCCTTTTCTTTAAGTCAATGGCGTAAGGTTCCCTCTGTACTATGGTCAGTATTTAAAGTTAATGGCGTAAGGTCCCATCGGTACCGTATTATAGCCGATAAATTTATTTTTTGTGTAGGGGACCTTACGCCATTGTATTTAGCAATTGCGATCTGTATACGTACATAATATTTATACATGATCTTGGTCCCTTTACCGCTTTAATATAATATATTGTATATCATATATATCGAAAAGAGGTCTCGGGAACAAGACAGTTTATTGTGACTTCGTACCATAACCAACTTTTACCTTTGTCACTTCGTACCCAATATTTACCAACTCGTACCATAACTATTTCGTGCCATGACCAACTCGTTTTAATCAAATTATTTTCTAAATTTGTACCCATTGCGAATTCATTGGTACAACTCGTACCCATTTTTTTTCAACTCGCACCATATCATACTCGTACCATAACCAACTCGTACCACACAGAATCTTGTACAATACCCATTGTCATTAAATCGTACCATAACCAACTCGTACCCAATTTTCTTTCAACTCGTACCATGACATACAATTACTAGTACCATAACCAACTCGTACCTCACATAATATTGTACCCGCTGACATCACTATCATAACCAACTCGAATCACCTAGAATCCCGTACCCATTAACGTTTAATTGAATCATAAGCCACTCGTACCACACATAATCTGGTACCAATTAACATTTACTCGAATCATAACCAACTCGAATCACCCATCGATGTAGCGTATATAGACAACATCTTTTGAATAAACTATGAATTATTAGTTTAGCTCTTTACAGTGTATAATAAGTTTTCAATTATGCGGATCAGATATCGGAAACATGCATGTCTGGGGACGCTTAATCAATCTAAATTAATCCAAAAAATTTTAAAGGTCCGAAAAAAGTTATTTCAGGTACGGGTTTACAGAGTACAAGTTACCGAGTACCGTGGTAAGAGTTGGTAGGGGTGGGAAGTTATGCATGGTACAAGTTTATGGTACGAGTATTGGTACCATGGTATGAGTTGGTAATGGTACGAGTTTATTTATGGTACGAGTTGGTAGAATTTATGGTACGAGTTGATCATCGTACGAAATGGTTTTGATACGAGTTGGTAGTAAGGTATGGTACGAAGTGGCAGGTACGAGTTGGTAATGGTACGAATTGACCATAGAATTACCCCAGGAAGTCAAACGGAATTTTGAGGGGATTCCCCTCTGTATTTTCCCGTTTTTCCGGAGGAAAATGATTTCAAACTTATCATGACCTGACGGTATTTTTTCAATCCATCGGTCTAGAGCCGATTAAGATCGGTATCTTTGCTAAAGGTAAGTTCTATGTCTTTGATTAATTTGTGTTATTCACAGTTGATATGCATACTAGTTGATATTTTTGAATGAATGACAGTAATGAACAATATGTGAAGACATAACATGTATGATGAAGAAAGTATCTTGTGTTGAATGTACATTTTCTATTTGGCACATTTGCTTTTGATGCTGCAATCGGGTGTTGTTGGAGATCCCATCCTTTTAATTACTTCTTATCGATGATGCTTGATTGAAATGTTAAGTCTTTTCCATAATAAATAGTATAACATAATGCTTAACACACTACTCTAATTTTAGGCTGTGGGGCAAGCATTTGATCAAAATAGGAGGAATTCCTTAATGAATCTAGGATTACGGTATGTATACGTTGACGCAAATATCAACTTGCTTTTGATCAAAGACCTTAGTCCATTGCAAAAATAGGAACTATACATTCATTAAAATCAAATACATTAAGTATATTGAAAACAAAATAAATGGGAGGAAGGGAATGACGGACAAGCAATTTTTGTGCAAGCTTAAAACAGGAGTTGCAAATTTTACTCTTATACTATTTAATGGAAAATATCAATGAGACGGAATATTATTTTCATTATTGATAGAACATTTTCATAAACGGTAAAACTCTGACGAGATAAATCATTTACGCATAATCTACTCCTGTATTTACAACACAACTTTAGGCCCACACATTTCACATGCATGAAGTTTAAAATAACATTTAAAATACAATGTGAAATAGATTTCATGTACATGTAAATGACGTAATATTTCTATTTAAAATCCACAATGCAATGTTCACCTATACATTCAGTGTTAGACTTTATCGAAATAATCTTAGTCGTCTTCATATCTATATGTGTTCGTTTATAACATATAGATAAGTCTATAATCGAGCTGTTCGAATAAGCACGTCAACATCTGAGCCAACGTGAGACATTAATATAAGTTGTGTAACTTGTTTGTAAAACGTTGTAAAATAAATAAAGTTTTTTTTTTAATTTTTAAAACCTACCAACGAACTTCGTACTACGTATTGGTACGTAAGGTAACAAAATAAGGGGTGGTCTCAAAAGCATATTATTAATCATGTATTTAAAGCTTACTTGAAAGTATCGATAGAATAAAACAAGACGTATTTATAGAGTTTTGATTAACTAAAGACTGATAGACATTTCAAAATACCCTAAACCTTTGATTACAGGGTAAAAATGTATGATAAGTGGTAGTGTTGTGCGAAATAACTTGGAGAACCGTGCAACAGAAGGTATTTCTCTGCTTCATTGCTACAAAAAAATTGAATTTGTTTTTTATTATGAGACAAGTGGTAGCTAGAGTGGTTCCGACGTGAAGGGGGGATTGGCGTAACGCTATTTTACAGCAACATTTCTTCTTATTTTTATGCGAATGTGATAAGTTTTGATTTTCTTTTGCTGACGTGTTCATTCTTAAATCAGAAGACGTTGTACGAGACGCATAGGCGGGACAAGATGTTGCTGTTTTTTCCAAAAGAAGGGTTGATTGAAAACTGAAATACTTGAACACAAAATGGTTAAATTGTATGCAGTTTTAAACATCTGTAGCCCCCAAAAGTCTTTTAAATATCTTTTCTAGTCAATAGTGTAAGAAAAAAGTAAACAAACGAGTTAAAGAAGATCCTGACGATAATCTCAATAGCTCTCACAATAGAGCACCAAATTGAGCATCGACGGACCCCTAGCAAGCTAGAAGTGGGAGCAGGTGAGCGGGATGAGTAAGCACCCGCCGTCGATGTTCACGCACGAAAATGAAACAATATATAAAATACATACAAGAGTTCCATTGAAAAAATATTTCTATACTATTCACATTAATCCTTGGATAAAGACGCTTCTGTCATAGCTTTTCTCTCTCAAAACCCCCCCTTGTAATCCACTAAGATAGAGGATACCATTATGATATACAAAAGCCTATGAGGGTCTAATTTTCTCTTGTTTCTCTAAATTCTCCTTTTTGTCTGACCTAAGGGGAAGGGAATCAACCCCTCATGCGTTTGAGACGATCTGATATTGTGTAACATATCAAGGGCGAATAAAGTATTTGATTCTGGGGGGGGGGGGGGGGGGTGTCAAAAATGGAAAGGGGTCTGGCAGCTTCTAGGCTGCATCAAAGCGTGTCCAGGATTTGGGTATCTGGGGGACGTCTTTCTCTGCTAAATAGAAATTATCTTGCGGTGAATGAGCGTTTTGTTGGCTGCAGAAAGTACCGAGATAAAATTTTAGCCGTTAAATGAATGGAAGCATTAATTGATAAGAAAAACTTTATCGCTATATCACATGTCTTCAAATTCATAACATTATTTCAGAACAGATACATTAGCACCATGGACCAGGCATGCACGTTTCGGGTATTTGACCTTCGAGCTCGTCAGTGATCCTAATCCCAAACAATGAAATATATGAAAGATAAAGTATCCGGTGAAGGAAGCGATTTCATAGATTTTTTTAAAATTCTTTTTGAATGGGGAGGAGAGTTACGAATCCTCTCCCCCTTGCTGTAAGAATATTTGGACAAACGAAGTATATCAGAAAAGAAAGACCAGTCGAAAAGTGCAAGGAGATATTCTGGCTTTTATATCTTGAAAAGGATGGCATGCTCATATTAGGAAATCTTATGTACATTTAAATTAAATTTAAAGTAAGGTGTTGAGCGGCAGCGGAAATTTTCTGCCAGAAATTCAGTCCACACATACAGGTTTAAGGTCAACAAACATTTTAATAAACCCCCTGATCCCACTATTTCAGTCAGTGAAAATACCATTTCAGAAACACGAGGAAACCAAAACAAAAGCTTAGAATATCAGTAGTTGAGAAACTAATCTAGGACAGAAAAGTTTATGTCAAGTTCCTTTATAATGCTGCTAGATTTATCCTTTTGACAATTTTGTAACATTTGTTTAATAATGTTCTTTTGAGACCTGTCCTTATTTTGTTTCTACCTATACGTAGTACGAAGTTCGTTGGTAGGTTTACGTCGCTTATTCGAACAGCTCTAATAACACTACCATCCCTTGTGTACTTTACGGGTAACGGACAGAATGTTATTCACCATATTGGATTTTATGTTGTGTATTATTGAAAATCTCTTTTGACACTGAATCAAGTCCCCAACTTACAATATTTAATCTCCAAGTATTCTTTATCTCAATTTCATTTCCCCATCTTTTTCTTTAACCAAAATTACAGACTGAGTAATATTTGATTAATAGAAAATATTTTATTCTAGCTTACACATAACTGCACAGTTGCCGCTATGAAGAATTCATGAATTACGTTAAACACTACAATGATTCTATGAATCTCGTGTTTCTACAACACGGGTTCCTTTCTAAGACGAGTTTTTACAAATAACTATTTTTACGTCCCTATCCATCTCAAGATAGGTAGAAATTGTTTTTAGTTCCTCGGGTTATTCACCAGAATGTCGATTGTTTGCGATTCATTTATCCATAATTGACATGATATATATAAGTAAAGTGGGATAGTCTTGTGAATTATTGATGACAAATCACAAAATTCCAGCATGCCGTGGATTCACCTCTGGATTCCTCTCTATGTTGATATGATTACTAGCCCCCGCGTGTAAAATGATTTTATCCGGTATCATGAGAAAATGTGCTCAAAATTTTGAGGACAAATGTTCGTTGACATATAATCATAGTAGTTATAATACTTATCATGAATTCTGAAGAACTGTACCTGTACAGTTCGGTGCACTTAATCCAATCGTCATGACAAATTTTGATACAGTTTTTGCACATGTTGAGATAAAGAGCACTCAGTATCAAAATGTTTCAAATTTGAGTCATACATCCGCAGAATGAAATATTTTCAAGAACGCTTAAGCCCCTGTCACGCCTACACGTTCTTACTACGTCCTTGAATTCATGAATGTAGCGAGAACGTGGCATTATATATTATTTACGATAATGGAATTTATGGCATGAGCCCGATATTTTTTTCTAATCTTTTGAGCTCCCGTACATGGTCTTGAAGTCAAGTCCAAAATGGACAATTCAAGGCTCAATGCATTCATGAAAGTTGTTTTTATTTAGAGATTTACTCGGTATAGACAGCTTATAATGTCCTATAGTTTTAATGTTTTAGGAAATATGCTTTGATATTTGAACTGGTCATATTCAGTTTTTAACAAAAGGCCGGAGTTACTTGTACGATACACAATCGCAAATAGGTCACACGATTTTTAAGTCAAAGAGAAGAAGATCGAATCATTTTCATCGATAACATCAATTAAGGGGACGTGGAGGTATTGGACCAATCAAATTTGTAGCATAGGAATGCGACTTTGTTTACCATAGAAACATAATTATATAACGGAGAAAAGTGTCATTTAAACACAAAAGTTGTTTTGAAACATGTATTATGGAAAACATTTATATCTACAAAATAAATTATTGCCCAAGTTAAGCGATGTACAAAACGTATGTAAACATGGAGGAAGGGGACACGCTTGTCGTTCCTGGCAATCATGATCATAATCTATGCTGATTCATTTGAAGATGGGAGAAGATTAGTCTACAAAATGTATGGTGTCCTCCACGTAGCATTTTGTTTTGTAAATCAAGATATATCGAGAAAACGTACAATGAAATACATAAGTTATTAGTTAAAATCAATACCGGAATGCAAAACTGACACCAATAGTCCAAAAACAAAATTGTTGCCAAATATATATAGTTAATAATGTCTATAAATTTCATGGTATCTTTGTTCTCCCTGCGAAATGATGCTATGCATCAATAGCTTTCTTGTCTATAGGTGAGCTACCCACTTTTGGTAGCCTCTCGCGCCCCTGGTGGTTCAAGGTTCAGCCAATGCCGTGATTTGTATTATTTATAGCATTGATCAATATTATATAATGTGATCGGAAATATCACTTATTCTTTTATGTGCGAGGAGTAAACAAACTAAATTATTGGACTTGGTTTTTAATCGTGGCCTTTTGTTGCACTAGATTTTTGCTTTTATTAATGTATGTATAGACATACAAATGTAGTTTGGTCAGCTCTCCGTTCATGTTTATTGACATATTGTTTACACTTTGTAACATTTGTAACATCTTATTTTTCGGATTGTTTTGCATGTCTTGTGGTCAGATTGAGCATAAATTATCTGTATGAACTTTGATGCAAAGACACTGAATTAGAATATCTGACCCCCAACATCATTGTTATTATCTGATCTCATTTTATTAAATGACACCTTTTTATTCATGCGACCGTTACATTCAATTTGGTATTTATGATTGATGTGACACAAAAACGAAGCTGCGTCAAGATTGGGTATTTACCAAAACATTTTAGGGCATAACGGGCCTCGCGAAAAGAATAATTGACGACTCCAATTCGTGTGCAGCACGACCTTTAGCGTCCGTAACACGTTAGTTGTTAGAGTCCTTCCCGTCTTTAAAATGTTAAGTCAATTTCGCACTACGATCAGCTGCATGTTCAAACTACGAAGAAGACGTTTGTGTTACGATAGTGTAGAGTTTATTCTATGTTCTTTAAATCCTTACTGCGTTCATGCTACGATCATAACATGTTCAAGGGATTAATTGTTTGGACGAGGAATATTTTGACTTTTCGAGTCCTGAAACAGAGAAGGTGGCAAGAACGATAGAGACGTGACGATCTTCGTATGATTATATGTAAAGATTTAAGCAGTCCTTACTACGATCCTACTAGGTTCGCGATACGTTTCTAATACGTCAATGAATTACTCATGATCAGTTCGCCAGTAGTCTTTTTTAAGCCCCTGTCACACCTACACGTTCACTCAACGTTCGTAATACGACCTTGAAGTCCTTGAAATATTTCATAAACGTAATGAGAATGTGGTATTTTCACTAAAAATGGCTTTCCAAAATAAATATTGAAGACCTCAATACAAGTGCAATGCGAACTTTTGCGTTCTTGACACGTTTGTAGAGAGTCTTTCCCATCTTTAACACGTTTAGTTAAGTTCAAACTACAATTAGCTCGAAGTTCATACTACGACGAAGTTCGCAGTACGACAGTAAAGCGTCTCTGCGTTCGTGTTACGATCATGGGACGTTCAATGGATAAATTGTTTAGTCGAGGTCTGTTTTGACTTTTTTGAGCTCTGAAACCGAGAACGTGGTAAGGAAGGCAAGGATGTGGAGGTCCCCAAATAAGTATATGTAAAAGCTTTAGAACTTCATACTACGACCCTGCTACGTTCGAAACACATTTCTAATACGTCGATGAAGCTCTGAATACATCCACTAGTAGTCCTTACCATGTTTGGTTATAAGCGCGTTCACGTCACGTTTCGTGTAATTTTAAAGGTCGAAGTACGAACGCCATCATGTCAGAACGTTAAGCCCCTGTCACACTTACGACCTTGAAGTCATGAACGTAGTGAGAACGTGGCATTTTTTACTTAAAAGGGCTTTCCAAAATTATCATTGACGACCTCAAAACGTGTGCAATACGACCTTTTGCGTTCTTGACACTTTTGTAGAGTCCTCCCTGTCTTTAACACGTTTAGTAAAGTTCATACCACGATAAGCCCGAAAGTCACACAACGACGAAGACGTCTACAGCGTAAATGCGACGTCCTTGAAGTCCTCTTTGCGTTCGTGTTACTGTCACGGCACGTTCAATGGATAAATTGTTTGGTACAGGTCTGTTTTGACTTGTTCGAGCTCTCAAACGTAGTAAGAATGACAAGGACGTGGAAGTCTCCATATAAGTATATGTAAAAGCTTTAAGAGTTCATACTACGACCCTGCTACGTTCGCAACACCTTTTCAATGCGTCAATAAAGTTCTCATTACGTCCGCAAGTAGTCCTTACTACGTTTTATCACCAGCGAAATCTCACTACGACTGTTTTGAACAGTTCAAAACGGTCGTGGTGGCTCGGCGTTTGGTCACGTTCGTCGGCGTCCTTACCACGATCTCAACACGTATGAGTACGCTCAGTATGTTCCAGGCGTCCTGACTGCGTTCACGCCACGTTTCGTGCAATTGTAGAAGTCGTAGTACGAACGCCATGCCAGAATGTGTAGGTGTGACGGGGCTTTCGGTGTGACAGGGACTTAACACATTCTGATTACGACTATTTTGAAAATTCAAAACGGTCGTGGTGGCTCGGCGTACCGGCACGTTCGTCGGCGTCCTTACAACGATCTCAAGACGTATCAGCGAGTTCTTGCTACGTTTCGCACTGAGGATCACTGACGAGGGTTAAGTACCCGAAACGTGCATGTCTGTTCCATGCTGTATTTATCTTGTCTTAAATTATGAATTAATAATGAATTTCAATTAAATGTATGCCTTTCGTATCCTATCAAACATTGTATCCTTTTATATCCTTATCTGATATACCTGATCAGATACCCTATCCTAGCACAAACTTCCCTATCATGTACAGCAACATTCCCTCTTCGTCTGCCTATTGAGTATTCATTTCACAAATGGTACGTATACAAATTCATAGCATCATTTAAAAACAGATACATTTGCAGCACGGAACCAGTATGTTATGTAAGAACATGTTCTAAATACGAAAACTTGCTGTTGAGGACAAAGATGATCGTCAATTAGCTGCTTCCTCAAAATCGGTGAAAAGCTGAAGGTGTCACCGAGGAAGTTATATGGTCGCAACATAGAATTTACTGCATATTTCGACATTTGCCTTTCAAGTGTTATTATATAACACATTCTTGAGTACGACCTTTACCTATTTGGACATAACCGGATTTGATAGGTTCCTATTTGGTATTCGCGACCGGTGTTGCATGCATTCAGTCAGAGAACACTCGCTCCTCCCGAGCATCTGTTCCTGCCTCCATTCGGGGTTCGCGATGGAGATTTATACAATTATGCTATATTTCCCTGATAGTACGGTGACTTTAATCAGGGGCTTACATGTGTTTTATGAGTTTAAAAGTTGTGAAAGGCATATTTTATAATTTATATCCAATGAAAACTTCAATTTTGTTCTTTTAATCTAGGGTTGTCGTCAAAATCTAATTGGGTGCAAAATACGTTGTAAAAGACTTTTATATTATCTGACGTCATCCGAATATTAAATTGCTGTAAAAAGAAATATGCTGTATTACAATGTCGAAGGCAGTTACAAAATCACAACATCAATGAAAGGAAATAGGATATAGCCCTCTTTGCATCAGCACTGGTGTAAAGCAGATGCACGTACCATCGTGTACCCACATCCCGTCATGGCGACATGCGATACAGATTCGTATGTTTACACCCTTCAGTATAAATAATTAGAAACGTTCAGGCTTGATTTTTACAATCAACACGATCATTATGTATGGTTTGAGGATTGTAAAAATATACCTTCTATGTTGAGATTATGAAAATGAGAAGGGAGTAGGTACCAGTGTTTGAACATCGTTTCCTGGTACCTACATCAAAGAATGCCCTTTACCTACATCATTTTTATTTCGGTTGAAAAATAATGTTTTAACTTGTTTCTAATGATCAAATGTATAGTAGCATTTCTTGATCTAAGCAAAATCATCACATTGAAAGTACAAATCAAACTCGAACTGTGTTAATTATTGATCTTGAAGGATGTGAACATATCGACTGTCGCCATAACGGGATGCTGGAACCCGATGGTACATGTATCTACTTTACACTAGTGTAAAGGATAAAAATCGAAAATGATTAAACATCATGGAGCTGTTTATAAGTCATTAGAGAGGTTTAGTTACAAGTTTTAGTGCAACTTGTGCGTATGACGTAATGGATTTCTGCGATCTTTGATCAGATGACGTCATGACAAAGCAGATTAAACAGATTCAAAAGAAGCAAGCTACACGTACACCTTACTGCATAACTTTACATACACCTACTACGACTCTTACGTATAAGTAACGACGTCTTCGGATTGTGACGTCAAACGATGACGTGTAATGTAGGTCATACGCACACGTTGAAAGCAAAACTTGTAACTAAAGCTCTATAATGACGTCAAATAACGTATTCATATCCTTATCATCAAAATAATCAAATTCTTTATAATTTTCTGTAAAATTCTATAAGGTGACGCTTTAGCATCTACCACTTTACCATTCTTATAATGTCATTAATATTGACAATTGTCTTAAACATCTTATTTTTCAATTTGTCTTGAAACAACATCAGTCGTACTTTATAATATTTGTACTGTAGCCGCACAGAAATAAAAGTGATGATGAGATATTTTTAACTAAAAAAAATTGTGAAAATTGATGATTTACCCCAATATCCTTCGATTCAATCACGAATGACAAATCCCGAAAAGGAATTTCGATTTAAAGAAGATAATAAATATCTATTATATCTATCTATAAATATGACATAAATTAACCTTTTATTGCAATTCAAATTTTAATTTTCGTTTTCAAAGTGTTCTTACATTTTGTTACTGTAAACGACTTTATTTTTGCGTGACCTTATTTTCACGACAACTCGACGACAGATTAAATCGTGTAACTTTAATTTCGCGAGCTCATCGTCTGATTTTTTTTATTAGTTCCTTATTTCTGTATAGGTATATTTCATTTCCGTATCACCCTCTATTAATCGCTGAAATGCTTTCTTCAAATAAGCTACCGATAGACATTTCGTATCGTCATATCTTTGCATATTATTTTTTCATCACGTCATTTTTGTTATCTTTTTCGTCTCTTATTAAAATTTATTGAAAACGGGATGATGAAGAATATAAAGAAATGCGCCATGATTATTTCTCCTAAAGGTTTTACAGTTTTATTGTATATTGTTTGTCTGAGTAATAAAGGCTAATTGATTAATTGCTATGTTTGTAATTCAAACATCTCTAACGTCGACGCATATGATCGTCCGTAGTCTAATTAGGGTATAATTAAGTCTAATGGAAAGGGAAAATAAGTTGCTTTTCAAATTTGTCAAATTTGATCTAATTTTTATCTTTTGGACGGACCTTTTATTAGCGAGGACTTTATTTTCGCGTTTGATCATGCTCGCGAAATTACGCGAAAGTAAAGTCGTTTACAGTAATGCTTTTAGCTCTGTCGTCTAAAAGAAGCTTTATTTTAGCACTATCAATTTGACGTCATAAATATTATTTGCTATTTCGTAAAGGAGTATACATGTATATGGTTTATATAGTAAAGTGGTCCCCGAAAATAAACTTGTCCAAAATTAAATGTTGTTGTCTGTTTTAGAGAGTTAAATGTCTATATTTTGAGAAAACTAGTTATAAAGATTTCTCCTCGCTTCCTAAGACATTGCAAATTTGCATAAATATAACGAAAACAGGTGATTTTGTAAATTTTTCACGAAAAACAGCATCATTCTTCATTATTTTCATTTAGCGGGATCGTGAACATCTTTTCCCATTTGCATGCACTTATAGACGTGCAAAGGTAACAACATATCAAAATATAAAAGTTGTTCAGAAGACCACTCGATACTTACTTTTAGAACGTTTGTCGAAAATCAGAAATTTGACAGGATTGTCCATGTTTGAAGCCCAGATTCCAAGAAACTGAGAAAGTATATTAAAGATGATGTATCATTTTATAAGAAGCCTACGTTGTAGAGCAAATAGTGGTACAAATTCATTTCTTCAAGATTTTGCTCTGAAAGGGAGCAACTTTACTATATAAACCATGTATAATCCTTTGTCCTTTCATTCAACAACTTCATCAAAGTTATCGGGGTTAACATCTTAGCACCATACCTTCTTTGCTATTTTGAACAAAGATTTTTTGGATGTGCTACTGAATCAACCCTTGAGGAAATTAAGAGCCGCACTCTCTCTGCAAATTTAAATTTGAAAACATATAACCAGAGGGTGCTACTAAAATTAATTTTGACTGTATCTTAAAATGACTTTGGATGGAAGAATCACTGATGAGGATACAATATCCGAAACACATGTCTGATACACAATAAATTGATTTGAAATTTTCTTCGGAATGTTTAGAGTTCCACACTAAGTCTTCCATATTATTTCAGAAATTGATGTTTATCCCCTCCGTTGTTTTATAACTGTTCTAAGTGACATATTGTTATTCATAGACTTATCTTAACATATCAGTCAATTTCTTTTTGCTATCTAGACTGGAATTAGATAAAAAAGGAAAAAGGTTGATTTAATTTAATTTCAATAAAACATATCCATATATGTTGTCTTTATATTTTCGTTATCTGTCCTTTAACGCTTGTGTCAGTTGATTATGTTTTGTGTATGTAGGCGATGGAGATATTTGCAGCTGTCGTTATCCTGCTGTCACTGAAAGAGCTATTTGTTCTTTGTGATGAATCTACGATGTTTGAAACAAATTCGTGTCCCTTGACCGAAATGGAATGGAAACAGAGAAACTATGAATTGAAATGCAGGGATGGAGAACATTACTTTTGTTCTTTGGCTGAGGATAATTCATTTATCAGTGGATGTCTAGCCCCCTACCCTATTCCAGCTAACTCAGGTAGATGTTTATACATGTAACATATCTTTTTCTTGACAATCCAATTATAGCAAATGCAGGCACAATGTAGTTTGTTTCATGTTGTGAGAGACTAGAATGATCTTTATCAAAGATACGCACATGAAGGTCAAACTGTTTGATTAATAAAATATTTGTGGTGTTTGTCTTTCAGCGAAAGGGAGATCTCCAATGGAAATTCCTAAACCCAACATTCATAAATTGCAAAAAAGTTAAACCTGTTCCGTGACTGGATATTTAGAATGTAATGGTTACTACTTTCCAGCTCTCTGACATGAAAGAAACTTTGTTTTTGGTCCTTAATATTGAATTGACATCATATATATTATTTTTCCATTCCGTAGCTTGTCAAACCTTATCATCGACTTAAAGGAGGTTAACATCTAAGCACCATTCCTCCAATGATATTTTCGTTATAGATTTCATTTTATAATGCTACTAAATCGACCGTTCATAAAAAAATGGACCCGTGCGCTCTCTGCAAAGTAAATGCACAAATTTAGATTCTAAAAATTGAACTAATGGGCGCTACTGAAATGCATTTGGCTGTGTCAGAAATCACTTAATTATAAGTACAATTGATGAGATTCATCTGCAACGCGTGTCTAGTGCAAAACAATTATTTTTATTTCATGAAAGAGTTGGAACAATCCGTATTATTTCAACAATATGTCTTAAAGGAAACCCGTTTCAGAGGATAAGTGCGTTACTTGAATATGTCTTTTGGGTCATGTAAGAGTAATGACTCTTGAACCTTTAAAATTTTCGATATTTAGTGTTCTCCGGGCATTTAAAGGAAAGCAATGTGTATTCTGTGTAGTGTTTTGTCATCGAGTTCTTGCCACATCTAATTGTAATTCTGTACTCAATGAAGAGGTATACAAGTCAAATTTTCTAATTTATGCCTAGGTCACACATTCACGGATGAGTATCCCGGTCCAGCACGGATTCAATCCGGCATCAACCGTAGACCATCGTGGAAAACCGTATTACTCCGTATTTGATCCGTGATTATCCGTAGCTGATGTTTCACACAGTACTGCTTTTTTGAACATGTTCAAAAAACAAGTACGGATCAAGACCCGTTCTAACCCATACCAATCCGTTCTAAATCTGTAGGAACACGTACTGAGAACATGCCAAACCGTACTCGTACGTAAAAAATCGTAGCTTGACGCCAAGGTACGTATTAGTACGGATCAGTACGAGTATATGACGGTTTCAAATACGGATTTCTACGGATATTCACGGTGAATGCTGCGTATAACAACGGGTTCATACGGTTCAGAAGGGATTCGTACGGTTCCATTCGGTTAAGAACGGATCGCGAAGTATTGCTACGGTTTTTCAAGGATCGCAACGGTTGTGAAATTTTAGGCACAGCAGTGACCACTGATAATTCTTAATCTCAGATGAAGATCTTGAGTCAGATAGTTTGATGAAGAAACTTATTACTGTGATACAAAAACAAGCTGAAAACATATTGCAATGCTATATTCACGTGTAAAGTAATATCATTTGTGCTCAGTCATTTTGCAATAATATTTATCATCAAAAGTGGCAGTGTAGTTTTAAAACAAGGTTCAACATTCAAATGTTTAACCACGTTCTAGAACAAGATTCAACATTCAAAAATTAGCGATGTCTCATTTTTATCTACAAATTAGTCCAATAATTCGTTTTGATTCCGAGAACGAAAGAGGGACGTTTAAAATTTCATTCTTTATGTGTTTGGTGTTGTTGTTGGCGGAGGAGGGGGAAGGAGAGCAAGAAAGGAAGGATAAAAAAAATGACAAAGCAATTTTTTTGAAATTGGTAATAATCTTTTCAAATAATTCATATGTTATCTCAGAACTATATGGCTAAATATCGAAGAATAATATTACTCTTTTTTGAGCTGCAATATGGAATGAACTCATACAATCGCGTTCGAATGAGTGATCATAAATAATTTTATGTTTCGGTAGATTCACAAATAGCTGTTAGAAATATTTCATAGGGTATATAGTTCCCCGCGAGGGGTTTGACATTAAGTGTTTTGAATATTTTTCCCTGACATTGTCGCCATAGCACTTTCTATATAGACGTGGCCTCAGACAGTGCATGTATTTTATATATTCTTTTCATTTTCGTGCGTGAACATCGACGGCGGTTGCGGCTAGCCAACAGGGGATGCTAACTCCTCCCGGGCACCTTGTCCCACCTCTAGCTTGCTAGGGGTCCGTCGATGCTCAATTTTGTACTCTATTGTGAGTGCTGTTGAGATTATCGTCAGGATCTTCTTTAACTCATAGCATATATAGATGTTAGACAAAAATTAAAATCGGAAGAGAAAAAAGAGAGGAGTATGAATGAGACAATTTATTTACATGTTAGAATAAAAGTATCGCGGTTAACAGGATTAACTGGTGTTTTAAATTGAGGTAAAAAGAATTAGACATTCAGAGGTGTCAGCTGAAGTTTTCAAGACCCACTCGACAGACTTTCTCCTAAAATAGCGAGAAAAGATACCTACTACAGACAAAACAGAAACTCGCGTGAAAATCCGTACAATTCCGTAAAGAAACCGTTCTTATCCGTACTTTATCGTAGCAACGCAGTGTTAGCTCGTAGCAAACCGTGCAAATCCGTTCTTTTCCCTGATCGTTTTAATAAATTCTCCGTAAAGGAACCTTACCAAACCTTAGTGGGCCGTACCAATACCGTAATGACGCACGGATGGCATAAAATTGGACGCCATCCGTAGCATTTTTGTCCGTATTGCATCCGGTACCGTCATCCGTGAATGTGTGACCCTAGCATTACCATTCCATCAGTTACATGAAATCAATTATTTCATATTCATATTTATGAATATAAAAAGTGGTCGGGAGAAAGTTACCATCCCGTGATTACGCATGCCCTCTTTTTATATCCATTTACATATTCATCTGTGTTTCTGGGGCCTCTACGTTTCGCAGTCTTGTTTGTGTGAGGTCATCTTACAGTGAGGAGGTTGTTTTACACCACAATTGTACGTTCTTCGAGACATCTGGGTAATTGAAGGAGTGCGAGGGTTGTGCGCACGTAATCCAGGATAACCACACCATTTGCTACTTGCGTGACAAATAGCCGTCCAAAGTCGGCACCGGTTGCCCATTGGTCTCGTCGGTTTATGTGTAGTCTTTTGTGTTTGATGTCGTGTTTCTCTTTTTCGTCTCGTGCTGTACTCGTCTTTTGTGTTTTTGCATCGGGTGTTTGACAGTAAGTGTTTTGAATATATTTCCCTGAGATTATCGCCATAGCACTTTCTACATAACGTCAGACAGTGCACGGATTTTATATATTGTTTTCATTTTCGTGCTTTAACATAGACGGCGGGTGCGGCTAGCCAACAGGGGATGCTTACTCCTCCCGGGCACCTTGTCCCAATTCTAGCTTGCTAGGGGTACGTCGATGCTTAATTTTGTGCTCTATTGTGAGTGCTGTTGAGATTTTCGTCAGGATCTTCTTTAACTCATTAGTGTCACACTTATGCCCTTTGCCGTGTGGAGCTCGTAAAAAAGTTCCCCGCGAAGGGTTTCACAGTAGGTGTTTTGAATACATTTCCCTGACATTGTCGCCATAGCTCTTTCTACATAGACATAACGTCAGACAGTGCATGGATTTTATATATTGTTTTCATTTTCGTGCTTTAACATAGACGGTGGGTGCGGCTAGCCAACAGGGGATGCTTACTCCCCCCGGGCACCTGGTCCCACCTCTAGCTTGCTAGGGGTCCGTCGATGCTTAAACATGTTCTCTATTTTGAGTGCTGTTGAGATTTTCGTCAGGATCTTCTTTAACCCATTGGTGTTTTGCTGTTGATGCTGCAACGGGGTCTTGTTGGAGATCTCCTCCCTTCTTTTGTATCTTGAAATTCAACGGTATTTTAAGAAAACATCATCCGCTTTCGGTTTCAGAGAAAAGTTTATCTCTACTGAAATACTGAAAAATGCTACTACAGAAAAGTTCTTACGGTTATCATGAAAAATATTAAAAATTTCTTCACGGTTCGTTTCCGTTTAAATACATTTTGTTTTTTACAGCTTTGAAGTTTGGTATACTGTAAACGGGTTTAATTTCGCGGTATTAAGAGATCGCGATTTTCTGAATGTAGCCAATTGCGGTGGTTTTAATTTCGCGGCATCGAAAGTTGAAAGAAGAAAAAAACTTAGACACTTTTGATACATGTATGAAAATTTTGTCGCACTAACACACGTGTAATTTGAGTGTTGCTTGTAGTAACACATTTAACAAGTGTTTCTCGTGGTAATTAATGACAAACACGTAGTGATTAGTGATAATTACACAAAAACGATTAAATTTGAATTGAAGTGGAGTACCAATAAGTAGATGGAAACTAATTAACTGCGTCTATTCCACTATCCCTGTCATCTTCCTTCTTATAAAAGAAATTTTGGTACGATAAAAGATGCATAGTAAGTTATATTGGTGAGACCTTCTAATGTACAAACTATTTAAGCAACTTACAGGAAAAGCATGAACGATTCATCTGTACATGTACAATAGCTTTCATACATCTGAAGCATATGAACATCTTTTACTCTATGATTTGTTTTGTTTGTTATACATAATCATTGCGGGAGTTGAATATTCGCGGAGAATTCGAAAACCGCCAACATAGCGAAATTAAAACCACCGCAATCATTTCCCCGTTTACAGTACTATTTCACAGATATTTTTTGTAAACTTTGCTTTTTATAATATTTCAAAATGAATGCAAAATATTACATATGCAGCAGAGATAGCTACATGTTAAGATCACTCAACTGTTGGCTTATAATTTTCATATTGATGAATGTGTAATTTTGCTAATGTTAACAGCAATATTGGATTTGTGCACTCCCCTTAAAACATATAATGTTACCAAGAATCGTCCTAACCGTAACTTATTGCATTCAGATAATTACGATAGCAATAACGTATCAATGAATAAACATTTAAAAATATTTCGTAATAGATGTATTGTTTATATAGAGGGCTGTCCGTTCGTGGTTGCAAAGACAAAGCTGATTCCTTACAGAGAAAAATTCACGCCTTGCCATGCCAGGTTGAGAGGATGTCCACCAAAAGTTCACCCTGTGTATTCCATCACAGAGCTGTACAAGTGTAGGGCACATTGTGTCTGTTTCGATAACTTTGATACCTATACAATTCATATCTAATATTGTTAACATAGAAAACAAATAGCGTAAAATATAAAGTGTTAACTCATGACCGTCTTGATTTAAATTCATATGATAAGTGTTTCGGATAATAAGTCCTCGTCGTAGCGTAAGAATTACGGATTGAGTAAAATAAGACATTATCTTTCAAATACATATTACTATCTTAAGTACGTGCGCTGTGCATAAATAATGGTTTAAAATGAATCTTATATACATTTAGATCCACTCTGTCTGATGCCACCAGAAAAAAGGAACGTTGATATTACAGAACTCCAGACATTCAGACTGATACCACATCACATTTCGTCAGGAAATAAGTAATTTACTCCGCTTTTGTTCGCCCGTAATTTTGACGGGATGTATTATGGGATGGCGATGTAAGTCCGTCCGTTCATCCATCCATCCGTCTTCTGATTCCTCCGTCTACCCCTCCGACCCCCGTGGAACATAAACTTGTGCTCCACCCAGCGAAATAAACCCACAAGAAAGTGACACATCAATGACATCATACAAACTCTAAATCGCAAAAAGACAATAATATTCACTAGAACATTATACAAAACAATCGTAACAGACGTATAGAAACATTAAACATTGATGACAACACATAAAAGGAAGGAGACCAATGTGCAACCGGCGCCGACTTTGGAGGGCCATCTGCTTTTAGCAAATGGTGTGGTTTTCCGGATTTCGAGCGCGCAACCCTCCCACTTATCCGGATACACAGAGGAGGTCTAAGATTTAAGAACAGATGTTTAACGTCTTCAAATTCTTTAGCGCAGATAAATTAACAGCATGGACCAGACATGCACGTTTCGGATATTAAACCCTTATCAGTGATCCTAAATCTAAACAATGTAATATGACCAAAATCTGTGAAAACTATGTCCTAAATATACCGAAAGACAAAGCAAAATGGCTGGAATATGATGCTGCTAGACCCAGGTTTTAGAAATTTGAGAAAATTTTGTAAACAGAAATTTTCAAATGCGTTTGAAGAAACGACCAACCGAAATTGATCGCACTTGACTACATATGCCCTCGGGGACATAAATTTGCAGCATGGACCAGAATTGTATGTTTCGGGTACTTAGCCCACGTTAGTGATCCTCAAACTCTTTAAAAATGTACTTTTTGTGAAATGTCTTGAAAATTTGTATATCATACTTTCGTTTGTGTGACTGGGTTTTATTTTATTTTATTTTTTTTTTTTGGTTGCAACATTGAGAAAATAATGCCAGGTTTACACTCAGCCACGATGTCCTACGATGTCCACGATTGAGCAAAATCGTGGAGCTCCACGATTCTATAAACAAAATTGGTCTTCACACGCTCTCCAACGCTCCATCACGCTGTAATACGCGATGGTGCGATTTATTACGATTGTAGATAAGATCTGTTACGATTTGCATCCGATTCTCTTAAGCTTCGTTACGTTCCCGCACGATTACCACGATGAGCTATTACGCTTTGCCACGCTCTATCACGGTTTCCTACGCTTTTCAAGTTTCGTTGCGATCTGTTACGATAAAGGACTACGATTTTCCGCGATTTAACACGACAATTTTCAATACCAATTGCAATATTAATATCCGAACAGACTTTTTTTTCACCGTGACGAACTTCGCACTTCGAACTTCGCACTGTCATTTCATAAGTTGGTTGCCGAAAAAAGCGCGCCAGTTGTACAGGAAGTCGAATATATCATTCCATTGAGCATACTATTCAAAATGTAGATGACTCCGCTTATGAGTTTACACAGCTACGCCACTTTTTCTTCAATGTTCGAAGTGCGAAATGCGAAGTACGAAGTTCGTCACGATGAAAAATGTCTTACAAGATTAAGCTAAATTGATCTTTGTTTTTTTTTCGATTAATAAAGGTAACAATTTTTTGTTGAGCAATTCAAATCTTTGATTGCGTGAATATATTTAACTCGTTCAAAGACAATTAATGCAGCACCTCACTAGTTATCAAAACCTCTTTTTTTAGGTATACTTTTTTCATGAAAAAATAATTTCAATGAAAGCAAGATTTCATCCTATTAGTATCAATATATATCAGTGCGGGACAAACTGAATCCCTTTCAACGTCGAAATATCAAGTGTATAGAACATGGCGTGTATATTACATTTGTCAATGCTTTTTCATTTAAGGGTATCCAATATATACTGAGCGGAATTCGGTTCACTCTTCTATTGGGACTATAGATCTAAAATTATCATTGATTTTTGTAAAAAAAAGTAAAAAAGAAAAAATCATTGACTGTTTTTTGAAAAAAAAGTTTAGTCCCTCATAAGTAACAATGATTGCTATGGAAAACCTATGTACAAGTTCTTTTCACAATAAATGAATGGATATCAACTAAGGTTGGCAAAAATCATTACATGTTTTTTATCAAATTTCACTGAATATAACTTGGAATTGATTTTTAGATATATAATATTGTTTATCAAGGACAGATAAATCCTAAAATGGCCTTAGTACCATTAAGCCTTTTTCACTATCTGCTATCCAAGTACAGAAGTTGTTTTTCTTTCTAAATCGGACAGAAGAATTTTAAAAAAATTAATGAACAATAGTCTTCCGTTATACATTGGATACCTCGATTGATTTTGATATATTTACATTCCTACTGCGTTTACCTTATATGAAGGTACCAAACCAACTGCACTGCATTTTTTGATAATCGCAAGAGCCTATCACGTGACATTGAACAAATGCGGATAAATTTCCCATAAAATGCCCATTCTATTTACTGCTTCAACGCAGATACAAAATTCCATCATCAATCGATGCCGTTTACTCCCAGTGATTAAATGGGTCAAAATCTAGGTCACCCACATGTACACTTCCAAGAAGTGTGACGTAGTAAGTCGATCACGCGTCACACCAGACGAAATTCCAGGACGACCTGCACTGACACTGTCGTCTGCGAAATGATGCCATGTTTGGACGAGCGAATTTAGACATTGGTGGGTCAAATATTCAATATTTAGGATGGGGATTTGCTCCACTTGTGTCATTTATCAACAGTGAATTTATTTTTGCTTCTTATGGAATTATACAGATCAGAAATTATATTTCGTATCAACGAATGTTGTGCCATGTTGAGGTAGGTCATGAAAACTTCTTGTATGTGTATCGTTTTACACGGCTGTACTCGAATTTTGCATTATTCTAAATACTTCCAGAAGAAACGGAGTAATTTTACAGAAGTTTGAATAATGGTACCGATTGATTTCATAGGTTTATAAACAAATTAACAGTGTGTTCCAGTCAGTTTTCAATTAATTGTTTTCCTTGCAATATCCGTGACATTTCTCCAGACTAACCATCAGCTTAGTCTTTATCATGTTTGACAAAAATCGCGATTTTGTACGATTCATTTTTTATTCAGTTTTTGATAGAAATGTTCAAAATGTAATTATAAACAAAATTCAATTTCGTATTTTTCTACAATGTTTCCGTACAGAAGGTACTACTTCGAAGCTAGCAAAAAACGCCGAACGTTCGTTTGCTGTTACGTCAAGTGACGTTCTCCCTCCGCAGTGACATTTCAAATATAAAGAAACGGGGTGAAAAGGGACAGAAACAACTTAATTAACATGTAAAATGTAAATATAAGGATTGTTTTTCAGCTTTTGCGCTTTATCGGTGTGTATTGGCAGTAGGAAATGGAAACAAAATTCATGAAAAGCACTTCGTGCTTTACATATTTTGTTTCCATTCCCTACTGCCAATACACACCGATAAAGCACAAAAGCTGAAAAACAATCCTTAAATAATAGAGCACGCTATTAATCAGTAAAAATAAATTGAAATTAATTTTTGTAATCAAAGATTTCACTTTGCTTGTATTGAAGCAGCATCTCGATTGCTCTACTGAAATATATATATGGTATATTATATGTATAAGGAAATAGATACATCTGTTAATGTTTTGTGATATCAAAAGTATTCTATATAGGTAGAATGTAATGAGTTAATGAGTGGATTTGTAAAACTCTGTGTTTTTCTGTTTCTATCAGAATCTGATCATATTTAGGAGAGATTTGCAAGAACACTTATCCAAAACTGTGCTTAACGTTTGTCAAATATATATTTTACAGGAATGATGGAGGTATTACAACAACTGACGTAATAGGGATAATCGTAGTTGCTGTAGTTCTTATTGTTATTGGAGTGACTGCCCTATTAATTATTTTCTTTAAACGAATGAAGGACGTGTTTAGAAGACGTAAGATGCATTTTACTCTTTCATTGTTCACTTATCTAGTGTTTTATTAAATGATTGTCATTTTGTTTATAAATGAATTTCTTTACACCGTAATAAGACGGGACGTATTATGTTATGTCGCTGTCCGTCGGTCCGTCTGTCCGCTGTCCGTCCGTCCTTCGGAGCTTCTTTACCCTAAATAAGAAAGCCAGCAAGGGAAAAAAAAACAAAAACAAAACAAAACAAAACAACCCCACCCCCAACCCCCCCCCCCAAAAAAAAATAATAATAATAAAAAGAAAAAAAACTCCTTAGACGGAATTTCATAATTGCGCTATTTCTTTTCAGTTTCACATCCATAATACTTTAACTAAGGAATAACACTTATAATTAATTTGACTTTTCCTATTCACTAGGCCGAAACACTTTTTCCCAAAATTATTTGAATGTCAACAGCAAATAAATTACATTTGAATCAATGCATTATGAGAGAGATTGACTGATATCAAGTCGGAAAACCATTCGTTTTTGTCCCATCCTAACCCGCCTGAACAATTTGCATATTTGAGAATTTTTTTTATTTTCAAGATCATCTTTGTATTAAAACGTGTCTGACAGATGTATACATGAACTTCTGTTCCACTTTTATGAGTGGATAGTTTGATAAGGATTGTGTTTAAAATCATGGCATCGAAACCTTTCATTTAATTGTTGCCATAGGAACTAAATTTGATGCTGTTTTGCATATAAAAGGACAAATTAGCCCAATCAGACTTTTTTGTATTAATGTATAGTTCAAAGATGATACTAATTAGATAAATTTTAAATTTGGACTTCAAAAACGGGTGACTTTATCAGATTTTCAACCTTGTAAAACACCGAAAATATGCAACAAAGGGTCTTCAAATGCCCAAAACAGAGTCTTTTGATACCCTATTTTGGCCCAATTTTACATCTGGTATACAAAAGGCATCCGAAATGAATATAAGAAACTTTACACATATGTATGATAATAAGGGTTGAAAGAAATAATCAAAATAATTTCGTATTCAAAAAGTACCTGTTTCCATGGCAACGATGCCTACAAATATGCCTCATCATAACGTTTTTCCCGAATTTTGAAACTTCAGGCATGGTTACCATGGCAACGTCTACTTTTTTGGGGAAAAAACTGGGGTTGATTTACATACTACATGTAGTATTTCATATTGAACTTCCATACCAATAATCTTAAAAATCCATGACATGCCGTGCCAACATGTTATTGAAATTCTTTGGTTCTTACACAGAGTTGCTGTCAAAAAGTTATTGAATGACTTCAATCCCCTTTCAAAGTCTCTGAAATTTACAACTTAAAGATAACTTTTTCATCAATGCATTTTGAAATAGTATCTGTAATAAAGGATCCTCTTTGTATGTCATTCATTATTTTCATAATAATTTTTTAATGCAAAAAAGAAAGCTTGTAAGAATTATGAAAGAACATGTGCTGTCCTTCAGGTGCAGAAAGTTTGAATCAAAAATAGTATCTAATTGTAAACGTCTTCATATTGAATAGCATCATTTAAGAACAGGTAAATTGGCAACATGGACCAGACATGCACGTTTCGGGTACTTAACCCTCGTCAGTGATCCTCAAATCTAAACAATGTAATAAGCCAAAAAAGTGTGAACGTTACTATGTCGAAAAAGCGTACCGAAAGACGTAGCAGAATGGGTGGGATATGATGCTACAGGACCCACGTTTTAGAAATTTCAAGAAATTTTGATAACAGAAATTTTACAATGCGTTGAAGAAACGATCAACTGAAATTGATCGAACTTGGCTACATGTACCGTCGGGGACTCCTGGTCCACCAGCAGTGACACTCACCAAGTGGTATAAATGAATTGTCAAGATAAAAATTCCTAAAAAAATATAAAATGACAATAACTTTTTACCTCTAACCACAAACAAAAAAAAAACATTAGATTCTTTGAACAACAGGGTCTAGGATTCAGATGCAATCTAAGTTCAAGGTTCATAACTGTGAAGAATAATGAATTCAGATCAATTCAGTTTAGTTCAGTTCAGAAAAAAAAACCCAAAAAGTAAACTCACCACGATCTAAAACTTGATATGTAAGTTATTATTATGGGGGAGTATTTCATGTTTCATTTCAATAGATGCAAAGACTGCGAAAAAAGACAAAAAAATGTAAAAGTGTTAAATTTTCTAAATTCAAGCGCCATAGCTCAGCAATAAATGAGTCAACAGGTCATAGACTTGAGTAAAATCTGTAATTGTTAATTTTGAAGGCATATACGTAGTTTCAGTTCAAAAATAGCAGAAACGGCTGCAAAAATTCCAGGAAACATTACAATCGTTGAGAATTGCTGGGTTCGAGGGACATAACTCTGCTGAAAATATGTCAACTGTTCCGAAATTCAAACTGAATCTGTAATTATTTATTATGAAGTCATACATTGTATACCAAGTTTCAATTCAATAGCTGTATATGTTGCAAAAAAAGTTCGGAAAACTGTCAAAATGTTAAAAATTTAATGTTCAAGAACCATACCTCTACCAAAATATGGGTCAATTTTTTTCTGAAACTCAATCTGGATCTGTAATAATTTGTTATTAAGGCAAATAACAAGTATCAATTCAATAGCTGCAAAGGCTGCGAAAAAGGCCGAAAAGTGAAAATTTGTCGAACATTTCTTCCTTCAAGTGCCAACTCTGCTAAAAATTGGTATTTTTCCGAAGCTCGAACTGGACTTTACTCCACTTGATATCAAGTCATATGCCAATTTTCAATCCAATATCTTGAAAATCTTCAGAAAAAAGGAAAACATGACCTCTGACGGATGAACGGACGCACGGACACATAACGCCATAAGATAAAAAGTCCCGTCATTTGACGGGCGAAGGTGTTATTTTATTTGATTTCTGTATTTCACGAATTAAGAATACCTTTCTTATTTACTATTTTCATTATTTGCGTATTAAGAGTTGCTTAATACTAAAAAAAATATTTTGCAGGTCTTGCAGACGTTACTTTGGGATACATGTACACAGGTAAGATTCTGAAAAAATGAAATGTTCCATTACGGGGCAATATATAATCTAAGCCGAAAAACACTCAAAGGAGTTTTAGATTTCATTTAAAGTTACAAATGGTTTCGATGGGATAACAAAGTTTTGTCGTAGATAGGTTTTAACTGGACATGTTCATGTTCGCGGACTTCACACTTCAGACACCGCACTTGGAAGGGACCATGTCACAAAAGTGAATTGTTGATGAACCTAGAATAATTTTAGTGAGATTTTATTTATTGTCATGTGTTAATATACATATTCAAAGCTCTCAAGTTAAATTTCGTCTTTTCTGTTTTCACACTGTACTTGTTTAATTGCACCTGATTACATTAATATGTCCAAAAAAGAAAGCAAATGTCCAGTACTACTGCCTTTTGAACATTCATATAATACGGGTGTAAATTATTTCTCAAATTATTGTTTAATAGACGTTTTTGTCCCCGGGTACACGCGATTTAGATAAACGTCGGAAATCGCCAATTGCATGTACATAATGTAGAGATATGTCCCTTATTCAGGTAAGAGTGAGCACGCTACTCGAAACATGTAGTAAACCACGTGTATACTTTTATTTATTCACTGTCTTTTTAAAATTCCCTTGATAGAAAAATAACAAATTACTAACTTGAGGTCGTATTAATATTTTATTGAATAGTATAAAAATGTTATTTCGTATGTAGATATTATATTTCTTTCAAATATCTATCTTAATAATGGAAAATTGAATACTTTCAAATTACTGACAATTGGTATGACGCTTGGATGGAAGTCAAGTATAGTCTGCTACACATGTTTGTTTCCTG
The DNA here is from genome assembly GCA_033119305.1 of Pinctada imbricata. Taxonomy (NCBI): domain Eukaryota; kingdom Metazoa; phylum Mollusca; class Bivalvia; order Pterioida; family Pteriidae; genus Pinctada; species Pinctada imbricata. The sequence continues at coordinate 25,510,596 of VSWD01000003.1, read as the reverse complement.
AATGAAGATAAATTTCTGTTATCAAAATTTCTTGAAATTTCTAAAACGTGGGTCCTGTAGCATCATATACCACCCATCCTGCTACGTCTTTCGGTACGCTTTTTCGACATAGTAACTTTCATACTTTTTGGCATATTACATTACATTGTTTAGATTTGAGGATCACTGACGAGGGTTAAGTACCCGAAACGTGCATGTCTGGTCCATGTTGCCAATTCATCTGTTCTTAAATGATGCTATTCAATTTGAAGACGTTTACATTTGCCTCTATTAAGTTATTATTTTCTGGGACTTATATTTGATATAGAATATATGTATACATATCAAAATACTGCAAATGTATGTATACACATCTAACTGATATCTATACATCGTATATTTATAACAATGGAACAACATGTACATGTATAATGTAGATCCTTTCGGCCTATAATTTCTCGTCCGACGTCAATTTCAATTCACGGAACGGTTCCAACTCTATACCCTTTTGAAGAAAATTTCAAACCAATTTGTTATGCACCAGACACGTGTTTCAAATATTGAATTCTCATCAGTGATGCTTCGATCCAAAGTATTTTCATTAGCCGCCCAAATTCTTTTCTCTAGCGCGATGAGGTTTTAATTTTAGAATATAAATAAATGACTGTGTATCTTCTTTACAGAGAGTACGCGGTTTCAAATTTCCTGTAGCTTCGATTCAGTAGCATATAACAATAAAAACCAATGTTCAAAATAGCATTGTCGGGATGGTGCTACAATGTTAACTTCCTTTAATTTCGTTATTATTTTTTGGTGAATGATAAATTTGCAAAATAGCTAAATAAAACGTATAATGTAAAATTGATAAAGTGCCAAAGTAAAGCTTCTTTCAGGCGACAGAGCTGGAAAGAAGTTATGAATACACTTTAAAACATCCAATGTCATGGGAACGCGTTTAACTGCTACACACTGCAACAAGAAATAAGTGTTTATAAAAATAATGAAAAGCGTTCCATCGCTATACCATCTTGAAAACAATTTATTATGTACTAGATATGTGTTACATGTAAATTAAATTCTCATCAGCGATGCTTCCAGCCAAAGTACTTTTCTTAAGCCGCCCAATTTCATTTCACGACCGCCCTCTGGTTTCTCTAGAGTGTTTATCTTTTCAATGCCCTGCTAATATAAATTCTTTCGTTTTATTGTTTATTGCATTTCTCTTCTCAGAGTCTGATAATACCAATCGTCCATTCCTTTTCGTTCCATGTGTTATCCGTCCACCATGTTGTTGGGTTTTTTTTTGCTACAGTACTAGTCATACGCAAATAAGTGCTTACACAGGTTTTCGCATTCGTTCTTCTTCGGAGAAACAAGGTTATATTAGTGTACCCATTTCATAAGCAATAACTTACCATATTTCGGTAGCAAGGGCATATGAAAATTTCTGTTAACAAATTTCTTGAAATTTCTAAAACGTTGGTCCTGTAGCATCATATCACACCCATCCTGCTACGTCTTTCGGTACATTTTTGAAACATAATAATTTTCACACTTTTTGGCCATATTACATTGTTTAGATTGAGGATCACTGACGAGGGTTAAGTACCCGAAACGTGTATGTCTGGTCCATGCTGCAAATTTATCTGTTTTTAAATGATGCTATTGAATTTATAGACGTTTAACATTGATGTAACCAGCTAGTTTCTTATCTTAATTATGCTAGACTCGCTTCCATGAAAAAAATTGACAAAATACTTCATATTCATAAATCATATTCATGATTTTATTTTTACGATACTATTTGTAATATAAGATTAATTAGTCTGTCTTTTCTTGATAGAAAATTTTAATTATCATTTCAAAGCTGAAGCATTGATGAATAAAACACTATGATATATGAATTGGACATTTGTATTCTAGGACCAAGTCAAAGATCCAATAACTGCACTTGTGGTAAGTAAGCATGTCATATTAAGGTAGAGCATCACTCAGGCTCATTTTCATAAATAACAATAATAATTTCCATATTTTTAAATAATAATTTCCATATTTTCAAAGATTATGGTATACAGACAACATATAATTCGTCGTCTCATGATCATACCGAGAACTTAGGCCGTTTGAACTTTAACATTGGTCCCTATGGGAAAAGTAAGAAAAATCCATTTTTCGAGGTGATAAAATGTAATCAAATGGTTTCTTTTCCCCAAACCTTATTAACTTGATAATCTGAACAATATTATGAAGAGATAGAATAGGGTATCCAGGGAAAAAATACCAACAATTCTGACCTGAGGGATACTCCTCCTTAACCACATCATGATTACTAACGTGCTAGGCAGGCGTCCTAAATCGGCACCGGTTGTCCGTTGGTCTTTGGATTTGGTTAAGCGTTGTGAATGTTAATATCTTGATGTCCTATCTATATGTTCGTTGTGTGTTCAGATCTATGTGATGGAATCATGAGCTCGTCAATATTTCTCTTTGGCTTTGAAGTAGAAATTCTATTTTGAACAATAAGCAATATAAATAAAATGAATTGATTAAATTGAAGACATTTTACGTTGGAGCTTTACCGCACGTCAAAACATTAATACGACGTCATGTCTTTGTTCTACCAATATCAAATCTAGGTCACGTTTATTGAAAGAATATATACGCGACCTAGATTTGGTATTGGACAGTCACAGGTAATGTTTAATGTCTTCGAATGATAGTATGCATAGGTAAATTATAGTATACTAGTTAAACTTTCTTACTTACCATTTGACTAGTTACTTTGATATAATATTTTTTTTTATATTTACAACGTACGTTCTTCATGTTTAAAGTAGGTCCATACTCGTACTATGCCATACGTAACATAGAAGAAAAATCGGTAACGGTCAGTTGATAGATTTTCAAGTTATGAAGTAGAAATTATAATGATTTTCATTAATGGAGACTGTAAGATGTTAAATAAATAACTTCAATAAAAGTGAAAATTTTTCCAAAAAGGCACAAATAAGCAGTCTTGATTAATAAGAGAAAGCTCGAAAAATTGACAGGAAATTAAGGTGGTAGGTATTTTTTGATAATGTATGACATAGACAGTAATGTTCTAAAAGTATGTATATTTGGCATCTATTGAGAAAAAGATGTCATATCTGTAAAATAAAATCATTTTTGAATCAACGAAAATGATGTTCCGTATAAAATATTGTAGATTCTCATCTTTTTTGTATAATTTTATCGTAGATTTTAAGGGGGTAGGCTTCATTTATCGCCTATTAAGTGGATACGAGATGGTGAATTCATAACACTTCATCATTTTCGAGTGGTAGTCAAGACGAAAGCATTTTGTTTAGGTTAGAAAATGGGAGCATTGAATTTCTTAAAAAAGAAGTTAGACTTAGAGCAAGCCCCCCCCCAAAAAAAAAATACTGCCCAATAAACAGTTCACATAATTAGTTAACAGTAAATAACGACGTCGTAGGTCTGCTAGTTGGACAAGCTTAACAATATCATGGGCCTTTTAATTTGTTTCCCTAAAAGCAGCATACACCAGGATATGGTGCATCAAACTGCGAAACCTAGCGAAACCACTTGAGTTGTTGAACAGTGTATGCTGAAATGCGACGCTCTTTCTCGCCTGTTGAAATATGCATATAGGCAATAAGCGCCCGTTTCAGCATATTTACTGAAAATTATTTGTTCAAGTGACTTCACTGGGTCATGATGTTTGATACACCGTACACTGCTTTTTGGAAAACAAATTGGCCTAATTTCTGCACAACTCCCTTGAATTGATATTAACACGATTTTGACTGTATGTTACATGTATTAAGATTAAATCAATACTATTCAAAAGCATTCATAGATTTCAGTATACTTTAAAATGAATGAAGGCAAAACCGAATAATCTTTGTTTTCTATGCCCCTGGAATAAAAGATTCGGGAGCATATAGTTTTTGGCCTGTCCGTCTGTCTGTTTGTCTGTCTCTTTGTCCGAAAAACTTTAACATTGGGCATAACTTTTGAATGGAAGCTTGTGATAGAGGTTTCATATTTCACATGTGTATTCCTTGTGACAATACCTTTCCATTGATACCACAATTTTTGACCTCGTGACCATAACCTTGACCTTTGACGTTCTTTTCAAAAACTTTAACATTGGGCATAACTTTTGAATGATTAGTGATAGGGCTTTCATATTTTGCATGTGTATTCCTTGTGACAAGATCTTTCCATTGATACCATCATTACGCTGACCCTGAGCTCTCACATACTTAACAGAAAATGGTGTTTGTACTAACAAAGAAGCCATCGGGGGCATTCTTGTTTCACAAACACAGGCTTTATACTTTCTGGCATGCTAGCTATCAATAATTAAAGGTTTTGTGTTCAATTTTAAATAATCTTAATTTATGAAATCATTTCATTGTTTTATTCTTTTTCTGCTGCACATTAATGTGAAATTTTATAAAATGATTTTATTTTTGATGTTGCATAATTGAACTATACTAGCTGGGCATATGACTTTGGGCCACTTTATCTGTCTTTTCAAATCAGTAAAAAAAGTTATTGTTTTGAAATGTGACTATTTTTTCTTGTTTTTACTTTTAAATGATGTCTGAAAAAAACTTCTCTGCATCCGGCAAAAATATTTTAAGAAAGGTTGTGGGCTAAAATCCTTGTACTTGCACTATCAGTATTCAATGTCAGTATGTCAATTAGAGCGTGCATGGGTATCAGGTGAGCGTTGTGCCCCCTTAGGCTCTTGTTTCTTTACTTCTAGTCCTTCATTTCTTTATTTCTTTTTTATTCCCTTTGCCTCAACATCCTTTTGTGCTTAATATGCTATGAATGATCATTCTTTCCTAATTCCTTTAGGGTACAGCCAGAGGAGGGGGGGGGGGCTCTATCCATCTGGCTGGATTCTCTTATATCGGCTTTATGCTATTTAAATGATTCTTTTTGATTTTACAATATGAGTATTTAATAAATATAGTGTGAAATCAATCAATGTCAAGATAATATCAATATGATTTCATCTAAGGCAAATCAAATGATAACATTCATTCATAAAAACGCCCCCACCCCACCCCTTTGCCTATTTTTTTCTCTTTTGCCGGCAAGATCGACTTTTAATGGGTTTAATTTGGGTATTCATAAAAGTTAAAATTCTCAAAATCGGGGTTTTTTATGAGACGCGCATATAATATATTTGATCAACTGTATACATATAAATTATGTATTTCGTGTAATCATTTGATGACCGTGCCGATTTATGTCTATCTTAAGCACTTTTATGTATTTGATCTGAGAAAAATATTACCCAGATATCTGCCATCATCACTACTACTTGTACTAATCTATGTGCATATCTATTAACCATTTTGATAAATCACGAGAATGATGTAAAACTATGTCCTAAATGATCACGTTATCTTACAATTCTATACTAAAGTAATGAGGATAACGCGTTGGTTTGTCTAAGCCCCCAACACGTGCAGGGCAGAGGCTATTATTAGCATGCCTGTAACGATATGAGATAATATCATTATTAGGTATTGCGGCAAAAGGGGGAGGAGTTGGCGATAGGCGAATTGCTGTTAAAAGCTGTTATAATTGACATACTTTCAAGATCAGACTCTAATCTTTTTACAAAAGTACAAGACATTCCGTTTTAACTCGTTTCCATATTGTAAAAATCGACTTGGTTTACGCCGGACAGACGCTCAGGTGAGCTAAAAAATCAGATACTCCGAGTCAAGATTATTCTTTCCCAACATTCAGTGAAAATGTTAGATTCTGGTACAAGGAAGAATACTTACATTACTATGATCAGTTGTCATCGAAATTGAATAAAAATGAACAAGTTCACAAATAATTTGACCAAAAAATAAGCAAGAACAGGGAAGAAACATGTGTTATTCTAAATATCCCTTGCAATGCGTTATTCGCCCTATTCTTTTATAAACTCGAGCTCACCTTTCGTGTTTTATTATTGCCAGTGAAATCAGTTTTGTCAATTTTTTAAGTTCAAGTTCAAGTAAAAGCTTAAAAAATGTTTTGTTCAAAAACCATAGCTGGTTCCATCAATCTATTCAGAGATACTAAAATATGAAAAAAGAGAAATAAAAATTAAGAAAACGGAAGCGTATTTAAACATTTTGACGTTCCAGGTAATAATATGACGTCAATCACCTCCCTCGTTCTCGAAAATGCTTGTAGTTATCTCTGACATGGATATGTCTTTGAACAAAGCAGGGGTTAAACTAAAATTCATTCGCTCAAACTTTTCAATTAGGGAAACTTAACTCGATAACATCTCGCTGCAAGGTACGAAAGTTTACAAAATTGAAGAAAAATTCTTTTAACCAAAAATTATTAGAGATACCAAACTTGAAATATCTATATATATTTATAATATCGCTAAAATCTCCAAGAAATATTCTGTTTGATCATTGGCTTAAATTTGCTGTCTTGATTTTGTTCACAGGCAACAAACGACTGAGGTTTTGATGATGACGTTCTAAAACGATACGTTGACGGTGGAAGCCAGGGTGTCTCACTTACTGGATATTTTTGTATATATAAATTAAACGATACATTTGACTAAATACTTTTTACACTCAGATTGTACATGATAATTGTTTGGTTCCATCGATAATAAAGTTGTCAATATCAGAAGAATCGTGAAGAATCAAGCGAATTACGGAGGAGTTTGAAGGCCGAAAACTAAAAAGAAAGGCCACATCTAAATGTACCGCACTCGATATCTGATGACGTCAAACGATTATTGAGTCTCCTTAAGATAACAAGGATCAAATAATATCCTTCATTTGCTTTTTGTTTAGTCATTGGGAAATCCAAGGTGATGACTATTCGTTCTGACCTGCTGTTAAATGTACTTTCTTTTTAAATTAATAAGCTTGAATTTCAATAGGGTTTCCCCTTTTGCCACGAGTAATAAGTGAACAAAATAAGACAAAGAGCATTTGAAAAATATATACTTTCGAATGATTTACGGAAAGAATAATAAATTTCGATGATGATATACAAGAAAAGATACTATAAAAAGGGCAGATTTTCAAACAGATTTATTGACTATCTATTGCTCTATTGATTAAACGCAAATATTCTCTCTAGCACGAAAGCTCGAAAACAGGATATTTAAAAATTGAAACAGTGTCGCAAGAAAGCGTGAAATAAACGATATAGAGTCTACATTATGTTCGGTTGTGATCCACATCCTCGAGCTCTTTGTTGATATTATTGTCTTTGGTGCTAAGAACATAAACCAATCGCATTCTTGAAATCAGTTCAGAATTGGGAAAGTCAAGGTTTTTTTTTTTCGTTTAATGGAAATACTTCGCTGGGCACTAGATGTGGGAGCAGGCATGATGCGGTACTAGCGTTTGCCCGCTTAGCGCTAAAGCATCCGGGAAGAGTTTAGAAATGCAGACTTTCGAGTTGTGCCGTTGATACATTAATACCATCAGACAATTTATCTCGACGTTCCATTCACGTATTTCAGATACTAAATCTTCATTATTGATGCTTCCAGTCAAAGTGCTTTTCATAAGCCGCCAAAACTCATTTCAGTAGCGCCCTCTGGTTCTCATTTTTCTAATTTTAGAATTTAAAGTGCTTTACATTACAGAGAGTGCGCGGCTCCAATTTTCCTGTCAGGTCGATTCAGTAGCATATCCAAATAATATTCATGTTCAAAATAGCATTGGATGGATGGTGCTAAGATGTTATTACTTCCGTCAATTTCGATAATATTTTTTGAAAGAAAGGGCAAGTTTCCGAAATAGCCAAATCAAATTGATAATGCCTTTGTTAATAAACTAGGCTGAAGCCAACCCAGTCCCTCTGTCGGACGACAGGCCCCGAGTTTTCCCTGAAAATCCACCCATGTATAAATTAGGGTGAATTATGGATTATTCAGAGTCGTATAATAAAATATTGATTTTTATGTCTATTGGGAGGAGCCAAGAACCCTAGCATATACGATACCTTCACATTCAGATTTACACGTGTTTATCTCTTCCCTATTCATTCTTCTTTAAACCATACCTCTGTCTGATAAAAGCCAAACAAATGGAAATTATAAATTACGTTTTGAAATTTGAATGAGTCTGGAATTTTGACAAAGATATTTCCCACAGAATTTGGGATATTTGGGATGGACTTTGAGCTTCCTTTTAGGATAATATAGTGTGAAATATGAAAAAATTTTTTTTAGCACGGTGCGTTTTAACAGCGTCACACACACTTACGCACTTGCACTGTATTGGTTCATTAAATCCTCCTTGCTTCTTTGGAGCTTATGTCATTGTCTCCGTCAGTTTCTTCTTATTTCTTTTCTCGTGAGAAACTTTTTTTTGTTTTTTTTCCTAAAATACGTATTCCTTTCATCTGTGCAAGTGTGATTTCAGCTTTTGTGTTTGAATTTCATTCACTGATTACAGTCCTGCAACCCACTTGTTTGACAAAAAGGTGGATAGGATAGGATGTAGGATGCAGGATGTAGGATAGAAAGTGGATAGAATCTTATCCTAACCTATCCCATCCTATCCTATCCTATCCTATTCTATCCACCTCAATCCTAACCATTTCTATCCTACATCCTTTACTATCCTACATCCTATCCTACATCCTACATCCTATCCTACATCCTATCCTACATCCTATCCTATCCTATCTTACATCCTACACCCTATCCGCTTATTCTTCAATCCAATCTTTCTTTTTTTAATTCTTAAGTTTGTAGCAATCAATCATACTCATTTGATTTAATTCGATCCATTAAAATTCCTGATTTGACATAATGGGTAATATAAATTTTGATTCAATTAGAACCAAACTTGGGGGTTTGTTATGATGTTAAACGTCTTTAAATTCAATAGCATAATTTAAAACCTGATAAATTTACAGCGTGGACCAGACATGCACGTTTCGGGTACTAAACCCTCGTCAGTGATCCTCAGTCTAAACAATGTAAAATGGCCAAAAAGTATGTAATTTTCGTTTCATTCACCACACGTGATGATATTTAATCGTCATAAATAATTTTCATTTTAATAAAATCCAAAAACAGCGATAATTACAGAGAATTTACTACAGTGCTGCAATCCACTTGTTTGACAATTCTATCCTATCCTATCCACCATCCTACATCCTACATCCATCTCCTATCCACGCTATCCTATCCTATCCTATCCCATCCTATCTTATCCTATCCTATTCCATCCTATCCTATCAACCTCATTCCAATCCATTCTATCCTACATCCTATCCTACATCCTATCATATCCTATCCTATCCTACATCCTATCCTATCCATCTTGAACTACTTCTCATCACCTTAAGCAAGATAATGATTTAAACTAATGACTTTATACAAATTCATGCATTATCTGTAATTAACGCTGTTTAAGGATTTTATTAAAATGAAAATTATTGCACTTGTAGTGAACGAAACAAAATATCACAACCAACCTCCAAGTTTGTTTTTAATTCAATCAAAATTTATATTACCCATTATGTCAAGTAAGATATTTCAATGAATCAAATTTAATCAAATGAGTATGTTTGTGTGCTAATAACTTGAAAATTAAAAAGAAGAAAGATTAGATTGAAGAATGAATTGGATAGAATGTAGGATAGGATGTAGGAGGTAGGATAGGATGTATGATAGGATCAAGGATAGGATAGGATGTAGGATAGGATAAAATGTAGGATAGGATAGGATGTAGGATAGAAATGGTTAGAATTGAGGTGGATAGGATAGGATAGGATAGGATGGGATAGGATAGGATAGGATAGGATAGGATAAGATTCTATCCATTTTCTATCCTACATCCTGCATCTTACATCTTATCCTATCCACTTATTTGTCAAACAAGTGGGTTGCAGGACTGTACTTATGCATTTATTTATATCAATACATTTAGTTTTAATCATAATCTTGTTTAAGATGTTGAGAAATAATGAAAGGTGGATAGGATAGAATGTAGGATAGGATAGGATAGGATAGGATGTAGGATAGGATAGGATAGGATAGGATAGGATAGGATGTAGGATAGAATTGGAATGGAATGAGGTGGATAGGATAGGATAGAATAGGATAGGATAGAATAGGATATGATAGGATAGGATAGAGTGGATAGGAGGCGGATGTAGGATGGTTGATAGGATAGGATAGAATTGTCAAACAAGTGGGTTGCAGTACTGTTGTATAACACCGGCATTAATATTGCGCATACATAGACAGGCAAGGGAAATACGATAAGCTAAAACGCTACCACGTGAATTCCATAATGTGTGCGCAAATATTCTTCCACCTGAATTCGCATATTAGAGCACTCAGCGGAGCTTGCAACACATTTCTTCGACATTGTTATCCTGAGGACGTTCTAGCCAGCTTCTTCTAATGTTATTCACCCTGTTTGAATACTGCATAAGCTGGTGGAGAAAAGTCAGAATCATTATGTACCTCGGATACTCTTGATTTTATTAAAGAACTGTTTTATTTCTTTCCAGGATCATCCATCTTTAGCAGATGTTTTTGCTGTAACACAGATGGTGATGATGATAGTTCTGTTGATCTAAGACTGAAAGAATTTCCAAAAGAACCTCCTGCTGATGTCTTGCGTGAATGCCGGTTTTATTTAAAGAGTGGATCCCATGAGTCAAGTTCTTAAACTCACATAGACAAACCACTAATTTAGTGTTTCGACGTATCGTTAAACGTCTTCAAATTCGATACCATCATTAAAGAACAGATCAAAGATGTTAATTGTTGATATACAAATTCAACTCAATTGTATTATAAACAATATATTTTTATAATATATTGTAAATCCGCCATCGACAGAAGTCCATTTGCATGATTATCTAGTTTTTGCAGAAGTGAGCATATCGCTCAAGTTGTCTTTTTTAATTCTTAAAATCTTCAACCCTTCATAGCATATGCTAGCATTTCAGTAATTTACAAGGGTCGGGTATGTTAAATAAAACGGCAATTCCAATTCATATAGAAAGATACTCACTGATCATTTAGGCTTAATTCTATGTGTCGTGTCTAGAATATGGCTATTGTATCATTCAATCTTGACCAGTGTATGCTTTACGGACTTAGAACCTGAAAAAGATGATTTAACGTGTTTTTTCATAATTTCCTCGATATACATGTGTAGCAATCTTAAAGCATTTTCACGTAAAATCTACATTTCCGTTTTCTTAACTCGCTGTTAGTTCCTTAAGGTTAGGGTTGCGACTACAGGGAGATAACTCTATCTTCATATTACAGTACTGCAACCCACTTGTTTGACAATTCTATCCACTTCTATCCTACATCCTACATCCTACATCCACCTCTTTTCCACTTAATCCTATCCTATCCCATCCTATCCTATCCTATCCTATCCAATCCAATCCTATCCTATCCTATCCTATCCACCTCCATTCAATCCTATCCACCGGAAGCTAGCGGCGTGCTATTAATAGATATAAACTTGTACATTTCTACATGCAGTGTAGCAACATGGATTCATCACATATAATACATGTAATCATGGTAATAATGACGTTTTAAAAATACATGTGGGCAATATCTTATTTAAACACATATCTATAAGACATAATAAATATTCATGAATAAAATATAAAATAGAAGAATGAGATAAAAAAAATTGAAAGTGTAATTTTTTTATTCATTCTATTTCTCGATGCAAAGGGACAGAGACGTATTAATACGTCCCTATGTGTATAATTTAGTTATATACGTTCCCGATCAATACCCTTGGCAAACTCACCCATACGTAAACGGTACCTGCACCTTCATACATGCCGTAAATTAAGAGTACTTGGTGATGCTCGAGGCCATATCTCGGGGTGTTTGAAAATCTTGTACCAACCTTTACATATAACAGAGATATGTAATTTATATTTTATCATATTAGTTATATATGTCCCTGATACCTGTATGCAAGAATTTACTTCTGTACACAATTTCACGAAAAGTGCTCCCCGATTTTAATTTTTGAAAATTTATAAACTCTGAAATATACAAGTCTTTCTATAACGTACTTAATTGTACATGTAAAAGCGGAGGCAGTGGCGGATTTGCGTCCCCCCCCCCTATTATTTTTGCCTATTTCAATTAATATCGGCAAAATACGCCCCTTGAACCCCCGGCAAAGGGGGCACTGGATCCGCCACTGGGAGGGCTAGCATTACATTCTTCAATGATTGTTTAAAACAGATTCGATCAATCTTCTGCATTTTGCTATGGATAAGGTTTTGTATGAGGCCATCGAACGTCAAATAAATCATAAACATATTTATTCCATTTGACTATGTATTTGTTGTCAATTGCCTCAATATGTGTTTTATGATGAGATTGAAATAAACTTGTAAACTTGTAAGGCATAACTTCAACAGTCAAAATAGAAACTATTTTATTTCCACCGTAAATCTAAAATTTTGCCAAGGGTTCCAGCCTTATGGCTTAGAAAAAAAAAGATAAACGAAAAAAAAAAAAAAAAAAAAAAAAATAGAGGGATTCCGGCCCGGGGAAGGGGTCCCACTAGATCCGCGTTTAGACACCTTATTTTAAAAACTTAGACTTTATTTATATTGTACAACGTTTAGCAAACCTTATTTATACTCCCCATACATAAATGTTCTCCACTCTATGATATACATGTAAATAAGACTCTCGGCTGTCGATCATCACCATGCGCATACTTGTCACAACTTTTTCGGGAGATACTTTTTTCATTATTTATTTCAGGATCCCTCCCTAATTTTATTGCAGGTAGTCCTTCTCTTGAATGATTTAAATTTGAAGAACTTTTGTTCAATTCATATAATTCGCATGTAATCTATGTGAAACATGCACTTTACGCTGACAGTACTCTAGCTTTGGCTAATCAATAATCAAATATTGTCTACCTGGGCATGGCGATATCATGCCTGGTTGATTTTCACACCTTGCACGTCACTCATGTACATATCGATTGATATGTTTGTATACTTGTCAAAACATCACCTGCTTTGGACAGATTATTGAATGAATGTAACAAACAAACGATAATCTAATTGACCTATGAAAATCAGTTTTCATCGGATTATGAAGTAAATCAAGGACTTATATAAATGTAAGATATGCAAGACTCGTTTTCTAATATCTATATTCTTTACATTAAAAACATGTACAAAAAAAAAAAACGGACACGGGAAACGTTCGTTTAAACTATAGGTGGCAAACAGGTATATCAACGCTAAATGCTTGATAATTGAGATAAAGAGGCGAAAAAAAACACATGATGATGCATTTTCTGATTTCCCCTATCTCCATTATTTAACTACAAAATGCCATCTACATGTATGTCATGTAACGATATAAGATAGTTCCATGCTGCATTATTGTTTACATGTACGATGTATAGGCAGATGTATATCTCGTTTGGCGTTCACCGGTTTACTTTTGGAATTCAGTGGGGAAAAAAGGTTGTTTATTTTTCTACTACATGTAGGATATCCTCCTAAAAGTCATGTAGTTTTTCTTTCTAGTTTTGTTTAGGGTTTTTTGTCATTATTTCATTGATTTGTGTTTCTTTGCAAGCGCGGTTCCAGGGGGAGGGGGGGGGGGGGGGGGTCCGGACCACCCCTGGAATTTATGTACCTTAATTTTCTATCAACTATGCTATAACTTTTTTTGTAAATTCAGGACTTGAAATCATCATTTGCCTATTGAAGTCGGACGTGTTTCCAGAGATGAAAGAAAATGTATAAAATGTAATCAACATGGATTCGGCGATGAATTTTCATTTTAAATTGTTCATTTTCAAGAGATGAAGGACAGCGATTAATTCCAAACAGATTAAGAAGAACAACAAATATAATATCATTTAAAAATATAATGGCATCTAAGAAACAATCTGTACTTAGAAAATTATGTATCTTCTTTATCCGTAACATAAATAAAGTTTGCCCCCCCCCCCCCCATAATTTTCCCCGTATTGCAAAATCACATGCTTATCATGAAATTTTATTATTATGTTATTATACTGTCTCCATAAAATCTTTTTTTGGGTTGTTAATCAAAAATGTTTATGACTGTTTTTGGTTTGCAGGTCACAAAATATTTTATGTTGACGCCACACTTCTCTATCATTTATGTGATATGTTCACGCATGCATATAAATATGCTTTGTATATTATAACATCATTGCACTGTCTATTTCTCTAATATACTTTTGTAAGAAAAAAAGTGATGAGAATAAAGTATTGATTGATTGATTGATTCTTTTCAACTTATGTAGCTTTCCTATACAGCCTTTATACATTATACACCTTGGTCAATTAACAACGGCACTAAGAGTAATGAAACTGAAAAAAAGATGTATCAAAGTGGCATTATTGTCTAACTGTTTTATTCAAATTCTGAAGAAAATGCCGGTTTTTTTTTCATACGATTCATCTTTGTCTGGATACCCGTCCTTGATAAATAATAAAAAAAATACGGACTTATTTGGAACCGTATGAAGTAGCAGAACAAGGTGCTAGCATTTTTTTTTGCACTAACGGTTTTCTTACATGTTGTTTTTTTCTGAAACTCCTATCGTAAATAACTATATTTTTTTCCTATCACACGACTTCATAGGCAAGATACTATACAAGAAGCCATATTTATAGTTTTGGGAGATAGGAAAGGAGTTGTATTTTTTTAATGGAAATGTTGACTGGTCTAAATTAGAGGATAATGTCGTTGTATAGATTTTCGATAAAGGCCGACTGCGAAAATGCGTATTTCCGATGTTGGCTGAAGTAAGTCGTTGGGGGCTACAAATTTTTTCTCATAACCAATTTTAAATGAAGTTTTTCCTCTGATAATTGCTAAATATCTATGAGATTTTTTTATCGTTTAAACTATCATGTATTAATTAACATATAATTTTCCTATATAAAAAAAGAAAAAAAAAAAAAACATGTACGCATTATCTTTTTAGCGATGATACTCATCAAATTTAAATTGGCCTGATATATCTGTATAAGGCTAATACCAAAGCCATGATACTTCTGAACTTCTCTACGCTTGGATGATCACACAGTTGACCGGTCACAAGTCCGTTAGATAGATAATGATTGACAGCTGACCCGAAATCGATCAAGGGCGGGGCTTAGAGTTGGGCCTCTAGAGCAGGTTGTAAATTTGCATCGGTACGTTGGGAAAATTTATACAAAAGATAAACATTAATGTTTTACAACTGATGTACCGCCGCCTTTTTTTGGGGTATACAATGTGGACTGGATAACATAACAACATAACATAATAAAATGTTGTTGTTGACTTTTGAACATTTTTTCATTGAATTCCAAGTACTTTTTTTAGCTCACCTGAGCCATAGGCTCAAGTGAGCTATTGTCATAGTGTTGCGTCCGTCGTCCGTCGTCGTCGTCGTCGTCCGTCGTCCGTCGTCCGTCGTCGTCGTAAACTTTTCACATTTTAAACTTCTTCTCCAGAACGGCTGAAGGGATTTTGATGAAACTTGGTAGGTATGAAGTACTCATGGTCCCCTACAAGTGTTGTTGTTTTTCGTCCGGATCTGTCAACAGGTGGCGCCACCACAGCCAAAAGTAGGTCACGGGGGGTACCCTCCTTTGACAAACTTCTTCTTCAGAACCGAAGCATGTATCGACAAACCGAAAGCATCAGGATGATCTAGAGAGATGTCTTAAGAAGTGTTGTTATTTTTGGTTCCATTTCGAAGTCAAATTTTTGACGCGTTTTTGACGTCTTTTCGGACTTTGTCAGAAATGCACATTTTTGCACTATTTCTTTAAATAACTCAATAAGTGTATGATTTTACACACTCATTTACTACATATTTATCATATTTAACTTACTTAATGCTTTGATATGTATTTTATGCTTAAAATTTATTTTTTTGATTTTTTATGAATTTTTTTCTTATGTAAAAAGGAAGGGGGGGGGGGGGTTGATTTTCATACATTTTCTGCTTCTTTTCTATAACCACTCTTCAGATTGTCATGACAATTTGTAGGTATGAGGTACTCATGCATGGTACCCTACAAGTGAAAGAATTTTGTCAAGATATCCACTTTTGGATTTTTAAGGAATATTTTTTAAGATTGTACATAGGTATAATGTATGTTTTCCATGCCAAATGGACCCATGGGGAGTAGCTTCAAACCCCGGCGGGACCCCAACAATTTTTTTTCCCTTTTTCAGTTTTTTTTTTCTCTTTTTATTTTTATATTTATCGCTAGAAATGAAACTGTGAAAGAATTTTGTCAAAATGTCAACTTTTAGATTTTTAATGATTTTTTAAATAAGACAAGCTATAGCTAGTTTGGCTTTGTGTACTTATTTTCATACTTCGAATTAACTTGGCCACATACGCTATCAAATATACGCTGAATTTATTTTTAAGATGTTGACTTTTTGTGTCGCCTGCGAAGCACAGCGACACTTAGGGATCACTTTGTCTGTTGTTCGTCTGTCCGTCCATCCGTCTGTCCGTCTGTCTGTCACACTTGGGTGTCACACCCCATAACTTTTGATTGGTAAGTGATAGGGCTTTGATATTTCACATGTGTATTCCTTGTGACAAGACCTTTATACACATATCATAATTTTTGACCTTTTGACCTTGACCTAGATATTTGACCTACTTTTCTAAAAATCTAATATTGGCTATATCTCTTGATTGATTAGTGATAGGGCTTTGATATTTCACATGTGTATTCCTTGTGATTAGACCTTTCTACACATATAATGTTTGACCTTGTGACCTTGATCTAGATATTTGACCTACTTTTCTAAAAATCTAATATTGGCAATATCTCTTGATTGGCAAGTGATAGGGCTTTGATATTTCACATGTGTAATCTTTGTGACAAGACCTTTCTACGCAAACCATATTTTTTGACCTCGTGACCTTGACCTAGATATTTGACCTACTTTTCAAAAAATCTAAGATTGGCTATATCTTTTGATTGGTAAGTGATAGGGCTTTGATATTTCACATGTGTATTTCTTGTGACAAGCCCTTTTTTCACATACTATATTTTTTAACCTTATGACCTTGACCTAGATATTTGAACTACTTTTAAAAAAAACCAAGATTGGCTATATCTATTGATTGGCAAGTGATAGGGCTTTGATATTTCTCTTGTGTATTCCTTTTGACAATACCTTTCTACACATACCATAATTTTGACCTCATGACCTTGACCTAGAAATTTGACCTACTTTTCAAAAAAATGAAGATTTGCTATATCTTTTGATTGGTAAGTGATAGAGCTTTGATATTTCATATGTGTATTCCTTCTTGTGACAAGGCCTTTCTACACATATCATAACTTTTGACCTCATGACCAAGACCTAGATATTTGACCTACTTTTCAAAAATCTTAGATTGGCTATTTCTTTTGATTGCTGGGTGATAGGCTTTGATTTTTCACATGTGCATTCCATGTGACAAGACCTTTCTTCACATACCATCATTTTTAGCTCACCTCGACGAAGTTGAGTGAGCTTATGCTATAACCCCACGCGTCCGCGTCCGTGTCCGCGTCCGGTTAAGAAGTTTGGGGTAGCTCAGTATCTGACAAAGTACTAACGCTACAGTAACCAAATTGGCACAAGTGATTCATCTTTGGATGCTGAGGTGAACCCATGCATCGTATGCAGCATCTGACCTACATTTTCTGCTTGAGTGACTTGGTTAAGAAGTTTGGGGTAGCTCAGTATCTGACAAAGTACTAATGCTACAGTAACCAAACTTGCACAAGTGATTCATCTTTGGATGCCGAGATGGACCCATGCATCAGATGCAGCATCTGACCTACTTTTTCCACTTGAGTGATTTTGCCTTTAAAAGCCAATATTGAGCAAAGTATAACTGCTACATGTACCAAACTTGCAAATTTGATGTATCTTTGATCAAACTTTCATAAAATGACCTTGACCTACTTTTTCTGCTTGAGTGGTTTTGCCTTTAAAAGCCAATATACATATACTAAGAAATATGTTTGAATTGAATTTTGCTGTCACGAGGTGAGCCTCGTAATCTGTGATTACCTATGTTTTACCTCGTGCACTTGCCCTATATATTTGACCTACTTTTCAACACATCTATGATTTGCTATATCTTTTGAGTGGTAAGTGATAGGGCTTTGATATTTCACATTTGTATTCCTTATGAAAAGACCTTTCTAAACATTCCATAATTTTTAACCTAGTGACCTTGCCCTTGATATTTGACCTAATTTCAATAAGAAAACAAATCCGCTACGCAGGCGACACAAGCATTCCTTGGATTGCTTTTTTTCATACATGCATATTTCAGAACAATTTCCCTATGTAATGATTATTTTCTCTGTCTTATTTCTGTATCTATGGTAAACATAGTCGCCATATATCTTGTGTTACAGATTTGATTGGTTCAATACCTCCTTGCCCCTTTAGTAGGGGTAACTACAGGAAATAAAAAGGTGCACAAATGCCCGGAAGTCTGTAAAATTGGTCTTTTTTGATTGCGAATCTTTGGCACGCATAAAAATGTAAAGAAAAAGGGGGGGGGGGTCATGCATGTCCTTTTTTCGCAAATTTCACTTTTTTTACAGGAACTCTGCGTCCTCATCGAAAATGTTCCGAATTTTGCATATTTTCAAACCTATCTGTAGATTGCATAAAAGACAAGATCAAGTTCGAAGTTAAATTTATCACGACTATTGATTCAATATGCTAAAAATACATTTCCAAGCACCGCATTTCAGCATATTTACCGAAAATAATTTGTCCAAGTGGCTTCACTGGGTCATGAGGTTTGATACACCGTACACTGCTGTTTGGAAAATAAATTGGCTCAATTTCTGCACAACTCACTTGAATTAATATTGTCCGCTGACAACTTGTCCGTGTTAATTGGATTAACACGATTTTGACTGTACGTTACATGTATTAAGATGAAATCAATACTATTCAAAAGCTCTCATTCATAGATTTCTGCATAATTTAATATGAATAAAGGCAAAACCGAAAAGTCTTTGTTTTTTATGCTTCCGGAATCAAAGATACGGGGGCATATAGTTTTTGGCCTGTCCGTCTGTCTGTTTGTCCGAAAAACTTTACATTGGGCATAACTTTTGATAGGAAGGTGATAGAGCTTTCATATTTCACATGTGTATTCCTTGTGACAATACCTTTCCATTGATACCAAAATTTTTGACCTCGTGACCTTGACCTTGACCTTTGACCTACTTTTCAAAAACTTTAACATTGGGCATAACTTTTGAATGGTTAGTGATAGGGCTTTCATATTGTACATGTGTATTCTTTGTGACAAGATCTTTCCATTGATACCAACATTACTCTGACCCTGACCTCTCAAATACTTAACAGAAAATGGTGTTTATACCAACAAAGATGCCACCGCGGGGCATTCGTGTTTCACAAACACAGGCTTTATTATTTTCTGGCATACTAGCTATTAATAATGAAAGGTTTGGTGTTCAATTTTAAATAAACTTAATTTATGAAATCATTTCATTGTTTTATTCTGTTTCTGTTGCACATTAATGTGGAATTTTACAAAATGATTTTATTTTTGATGTTGCATAATCGAACTATACTAGCTGGGCATATGACTTTGGATCGCATAATCCATCTTTTCAAATCAGTAAAAAAGTTGTTGTTTTGAAATGTGACTATTTTCTCTTGTTTGTACTTTTAAAGGTTGTCTGAAAAAAAAAAACTTGTCTGCATCCGGCAAAAATCTTGTTAGAAAGGTTGTGGGCTAAAATCCTGGTACTGGCACTATCAGTATTCAATGTCAGTATGTCAATTAGAGCGTGCATGGGTATCAGGTGAGCGTTGTGCCCCCTGGGGCTCTTGTTTTTTTAAGTTTTATGTACATGGTTTACACGATCTACATTTTTTTCTATTTTATTTTCATATTCTTATTGCTGATTTTGTGAGCAGTTCATTAATTGATCAACAAATCATAGCTCTGCCGTAACGTATTGAGATTGTCATGTCAATCAAATTCAAAGTTTATCTAATTAGATAAAAAAATACATGTACATGATTATAAGAATCTTAATAGTTAAAAGATTTCGTTGAAAAACAAACCTGTATTTAATACAGTAAATAGTTTATTTTTGTTTTAGATATATAGATCAAAATACACCTGTCCACATTTTAATCAGGCGACTTCAGACTGTGTTAATAATCACTCTATGCGTGTATTAAATCGACAGTTTATTTATTAGTCCAGTCAAAGTAATATTGAACCTTGAACTAATTGCAACACAAACTTTTTGTCTTTTATGTGTTTTAATATGATAGAGTAAATATGAAATTAAAAAGTCTACCAAAAATATTGGCGTGGAACACATTGATATCGACCCTCTGAGTTTCGTTATTTGTAAATACGCTTCGGTGCTTCCATACAACATGATAAGACGGAATCCGGATATCGTGCTAATGTAAAAATGTCTGTTTTCTGTACCTGATTTCTGTTTATTATTTTAATTTCAGATGTGAAAATTTTCTTGACACATAATGTGTGTGGATAATTTGTTCCTTATTGGTATTTTATCTTAATAAACAAGCTTACGTTCATTTGCATTTAGTATGGCAGACGTACTGCCGGTGACGACATGACTACTCGAATACAATTTTCAAACAATAATTTATGTGGACGTCTAGTCGTTTGTAATGCATTATAAAGAAAGCAATTGTATAAAACATTTAGACAAAGAGTATTATGTGATATCTTATGGAGACAATTAAAATACCGGTTTAATATACGCCATAGCAAGTTTAAAAATGCAATGATCGCTGTGCGATATAAGTCCCCTACCGGCGGCATAAATTTATGACTTGCATCTCTGTTCATCAGTTCATCTTCTGCAACAACAGCCAAGAAAAGTCTGGGAAACTGAATTCACGAAATTTGCTAAGTCCAAGGGCCATATCTCTTGTGAAAATTAGTCAATCTAAATTGAATTCAAATCTGCATCACACTATAATGTATTCACATACAGAAAATCAGCTCATTTTCTGCAATAACAGGCATGAAAAAGTCCGGGAAACTAAATATTTCATGAAATTTGCTAAGTCCAAGGGCCATAACTCTTGTAAAAATAGGCCAATAGAAACCAAACTCAAACTTGGTCTGTATCACACTGAGATGTATTCATTTACCAAAAATCAGTGCATTATTTGCAATAGAACCAAAGAAAAGTCCGGAAACAGAAATTTTCATAAAATTTGCTAAGTCCAAGGGCCATAACTGTTGTAAAAATAAGTGAATCTAAAGGAAACTCAAACCTGATCTGTATCCCATTGAGATATATCCACATACCAAAAATGAGTTCAATTTATCCAACAACAACAGAAAAAAGTCCGGAAAACTGAATTTTTTAAAAAATTTGCAAAGTCCAAGGGCCATAACTCTTGTAAAATTAGGTCAATCGAAAGCAAACTCAAACTTGATCTGTATCACATTGAGATATATCCACATACCAAAAATGAGTTCAATATATGCAACAACAGCGAAAAAAAATCCGGAAAACTGAAAATTGGACAGACGGACAGACGGACGGACGGACGGACAGACAGACAGACAGACAGACCGAGAGGAAACTAAGAGTCCCCTTCGGCGTTGCCGGTAGGGGACTAAAAAATACGTGTAAGGTGGTCCGTCAGGGAAATAATATTCTCATTCCATTACAAGAATACAATTAAGTTACTCTCATTGATCATGGTTTTTGTAATATTCTTAAGGATGTTTAATTATTTAATCGGACACATTTCATGAACAAATTATTTTTGTTAACCCACAAAACTCGTAGCATATTACATTTATAGAAATGGCTGAATACCGTTTCAAAAAAAAAAAATAAATAAATAAAAGGGGGGGGGGGGGGGGGGGGTTAAAATAAATTCCTTAACGCCATTTTATGAAGTGATTCAAACGGTTACCGGCTGGAACCTCGCTTGTTCCACGGGTTGCCCGACGTATACTCTCCACTGTATGTGTAGTATACATTGTACTATTATGGATACGTTTGGAAAAAAATGCTATGGTGGATTGAAATTATGACAATCTATTGATCTGCTGGCTGTTAACATTGGAATAGATAGAAGTCTCTACTTTCATATGTCAAATTATAACTTTTTTTCATATAAAGATTCAATTCAGTTTACATCTCTTCGAATAATATGCTCTTGAAATACGAACTTTATTCTGTGTTACACTGGCATGTGTTACATGTTATATTCTGTGTTATTACGCTTTCGGGTTTTGGGCACCCAAGAGTCCACAAATGATGGATAAAATAGGAATTTGTTGAGGATAAAATCGGAGAATCACTAGATCTATCTATACACCATAGATTAATATGCAGTCCAGAGGGGTTATCGGACATTCCCCTTAATTTCAACATAACAAGACCTTGTAATGGAATCTATATAGTGTATATATTTTTGTCAGTATTTGAAAATCACCTCCGATCGCTTGCCAGCTTTAAATGTATGATCAATATGAAATATTATGTACCGTCTCCGAAACGTGTCCCCGATCACAAATTTCTTATCGAGACTGAAAAAGGAAAACTGATTGTACATGCGCTACTAGAGTCTTACATTTTTATTCGAACTTTGCGATCATGAAAAAATCAACTATAATAATCTATTTTCAGCGTGAGGTAATAGTTAGGTTTTATCATATATTTGCTCTGACTTTCAAATGTCTCAACCCCACTTTCAAAATTTTCTATATCACACTATAAGGAAACGCAGTATTTGCAAATAAAAAAAAAAATTATGATGTCACGCTAGGACAATCGTGTGATGAATTAAATTTTCACGGTGCTTATATTAAGTTTCCAAATTCTATTGTCTATGATGGAGTGGAGGGGGTGCAAGGTAGCATGAGTCTTCATATCGAGTCTCTTTTCTGAAATAGTCCAAATGGCTTGTCTTGCATATTTTGTTTTTCTTGCGATATCTCGGAGTCAATTCAAATAGAATGGTAATTTGTGAAGAAAGAAATGCATAATGTGCAATTTCATAAACAAATGGCAAAGTACTGAAGAATATAACAATAATTTCCCGGTATCTTAGTTTTACAACACTTTAATGCTTCAAAATAAACAGTTGTAGAATTTATGCTATTAAATAATATCATGAAATGTCGGCGATTCCTTCACGAAGGTGGCCTATTTCACACTGTATTTAGATGAATAAATTGTCAATGAAGATAAGGGATGAGGGAATGAAGATATGTGCTCTTTTTAAAAAATCTTTACTTTGACTGTTTAAACACATGCAGAAAGGGTGGATCTAGATGGGGTTAAGGGGTCTTTATGAGTGAGGGATTCTTACACCTCCCCTGGACTTCACACAAAAAACCGCAAATTTTCCCCGTTTTTATGAATCTATCCTTTTAATCATAGGCAGGATCCCCTCCCCCGATGGGTTGCCCCCCCTGGAAAAATCTAGATCCGTCCATGTATACATCGTTTATAAAGCAAGGCACGTGCACAGGGTTCTTGTGCATGAAATAGAGGTGAGATCTAGCTCCGCTGAAGTTAGTTAACGTTTAACGATTTCAGAAAAGAGAAAGGGGTCAAGCCGTATATGAAGGAACATTTTTTCATCGTTACCACCCCTAGATCCACACATGAAAGTTGGCTTAAATCAGAGTTTCGGTTAAAAAAGGAAAGTTATTCCATTTTCTCCATACCCATGTATGCAAAAATAAAGATGAAACAGAAATGCGTTAGAATTTTCTAACAATATACCGATACCATAATTGCTCTTTATACGCATCCTCAGATCCTCAGGTTAGCTAAATAGGCCTATTCGGGTCTCGGGGTCTCAAAACGAAAAAGTTCTGCACATAAAATGTTTGTTCGTGTAACCATATTCAATTTAAGTATAAAACAAAATTATACAAATGTACCTATTATAAATACATTAAGCCATTATGTGTGAAAGCTCTTTTTCCAGTTTTCAGAGATTTCATTACTAAATTTCGTCTTTTCCCCCCAAAATAATGCATGAAATATAGTTTTTCAAATCATCAAATCGCTTCATGGAACAACGTTAATACGTTATTGAAACATAGGATTTGGTTTGGTCCAATTTGGATGAGAAATAAATGAGTAAGTTGAATTTTCCAGTTTTTCGTGATTTTTAATTGGAATTTTCATATTTTCCGAAAAAAATCCAATTTCCACGGGGTTGATTTTGGTAGACAATTTCTCCTGTGAAAGTCACTACATTAAGGTAATCAAATCAACAGAAAAAGTTTGTGTTGCAATTTGTTATAGGTTGGGCCCCTATATGCTGTACTTTGACTGGACTATATAGAAAACCGCTTCCGGTGGATAGGATTGGATTGAGGTGGATAGGATAGGATAGGATAGGATAGGATGGGATAGGATAGGATAGAAGTGGATAGGATAGGATAGGATGGGATAGGATAAGATTCTATCCACTTTCTATCCTACATCCTGCATCCTATCCTATCCACTTTTTTGTCAAACAAGTGGGTTGCAGGACTGTACGTAATATTTGAAACCGACATGGACGATAAATGGCATAAGCTCAGTTTGTTGCATTATTTCAGAAAAAAATAATACTCCTTGAAATCTTCATTGCTAAATGGGTATTTTGGAGGAAAGTGCAAATGTTACAATGAAAATTTGCCGAAAATAGAAAAAATTGTCATTTTCGCATTAGTTCTGCTTCTAAAGATTTAAACATCAGAAGATATACTATTCATTATACTATTTAAAAATGAGAGAATTAGATATCCGAACTTAGAGTAAATATCTATGTTTTGGGGTCAAAATGTTGATTTTTTTGCACAATTGTGCTACTGAAACAGTCATTTTGCTCAGGAACGAATTCGGGTACATATTGGTTTGACTGCTATGGCAACCAGCTAAATCGTATTTATAAGAAAATACACTCCTTATATATATATATATATATAAACACGTTTAGTGTCGTGGTCGCTTGAACCTTTCTTGTGCTTTTATATATATATATATATATATATATATATATATATATATATATATAAATATATATAAATATATAAATTTTCAGAGCACCTCGGCTCCTTCTTCAGGAGACACTCAGAACATACATTCAGAAAAAAAAAATGAAAAAGGAAAAAAGAAAAAAGACAAAAAATGATGAAAAAAAAGAGAAAAATAATGGTGTTATGTGGCTATGCTCTGGAAGGCATGTCATAAAACCATGGCAGTTAAAAAATAAAGAGGGACGTTACAATGTAAGGCAGACAAATAAAAGGGGACGTGAAAACCATCCATTCTGCTTAGACATGATCGCTAGGAAAGGAATCATAGAGTAAAACGAGGGAATGAATGGCAGGAAAAAATGAATGAAATTAGACCGCGATCTAGCGGATAAACGGTATTACTACGAACATGGAATATTTATTGAAATTATCTAAGTTCCTAAAGAAAAATAATGGATACTGGAGAAAAATGGGCAAATAAAAGGTGAGATGAAATGAAAAATACATACAACACCTTTAAAAATAAGAAAAACAAGGCAAACACCCCCCCAATAAAACATACATCCATACTGTAGCAAAGTGACCGGTGAACTGTACACGCGTGAGTCGGTATGAATAGAAAGTGGTATGACAAAAGGGGCGCTTTAAGGGGCAACCGAAAATAGGGAAAAATATATGGTTTTGAGACGAAGTCAAGCGCTCGTTCACAGTTTCGTCAATTGACCTCCTTATCCAAACGGAAGAAATAGGGCGTGTTACAAAAAAGTACCCGTGAGGGAAGATCAAGCAGAACCTATCTCATAAACATAGTAAGTAAGGACTCTGAAATAAAGGCCTAGTACAAAAATCGAATTTAGTATGTTCTACTCATATGAAGAGTGTCAGAGCGCTTATTCAAGCCGTCTGGTTCAATGGTTTTCAAAGTATACTGCCAAAAGTTTTCCTTGGCTACTCTCTGGTCTATAGTCCAACTAATATTATGGTCTATGGGTACAACTTCCATGTCCTCCCAAGAGTGGTTGTCCTGATTAAAGTGGTGAGCAACCGGTAGGTTCATTTTTCCGGTGGTAATGGATGACCTGTGGTTATTGATTCTCATGTTCAGGCCATCCTCAGTCTCACCGATGTACTGTTTCTGGCAAACCCTGCATGTTATCAGGTAGACCACATTTCTAGACTTGCAAGAAACATTTGTCAAGATCAAGATTTGGCACGCTCCTTGTCACCATGGACGTTACCTCACTTTACACGAACATCCCTCATGAGGAAGGAATCGAAGCATGCAGAAAAGTATGGGACCTTAGACAAAACAAACGACCATCTACGGAATCTCTTGTGAAACTCCTCGAGCGTACTCTTAAGCTGAACAACTTCATGTTCAACGGTGACCATTACCTACAGATAAATGGTACTTCGATGGACACAAAAATGGCACCGTCGTATGCTAACATTTTCATGGGGGACTTCGAAGATCGTCTGCTCCGACAGGCCCCTAGCAAACCACTCAGTTGGTTGCGATTCATTGATGACATAGAGATGAAGTGGACTGAGGGTAGAGAAAGACTTGACATACGTATATATATAATTAGAACTGTTTATTTTATCAGACTTTTTCAAAATATGCTTTAATTCATACACAAGAATGAGAATCCAGAAAAATAAGGGTAAATATGGCTTTTTGAAATTTCATTCATTGCAATGGAATGTAAAATTATGATGTGGTATTCTATAAAATGACGAAAATGTAAAATTAGGCCAAAAATGGACGTTTATAGCCAAAAACGAGACGGGCAAATAGATTTTTTTGGTCTGAATAGTTCGAGGAGATGTTCATCTACATGTGGACATATCCATCTATCTTCTACCTCAATTCTAGTAAAAGTCGCCACCCTGACCTTAATAATGCATTATTAGAGTATTTGTCATCATATATATTGCCAATAATATTATTCCTTTTAGTATAGATAACCCCTTGTCAGTGACGTGCTGTAGAATGGGCACCATGCCCGATAAAATGGAAAATTGTCCTTACACATAAATAATGCATCTATATTTTATCTAACATGCGAAATCATTTTATTGTATTCCTAATTACATTTGGAAAAATGTTGAGACTGAATATTATATATCGCATTTATATTGTACTATTATTATTCAGTGGTAGAAATGAACATTTTGAAGAGTTTTATATTTTCATTTATGTTATTGTAGGATATTCTGATTCTGTATATTTTTCTTCTGATAAATGAATTCCATAGAATACAATCAGGATCGTCTACTTATCCTTATATCATGAGCCCTGGTACACAAAGGCATCAATACATAAAGTTTAAATACTATCCAGGATAGAGATATTGGCTCCTTCTAACAACAAATCATAAGCCATTACTGACAAGCTAATGATTTAAAACATTACTACATGGCAACGTCGGAAGTGTGTTATTTGTGCCGAATTGAAGCGACGGTTGTTGCATGCAAGCAGGAGATGTTGACTCTTCCTGGGCACCACGTCTCACTCCTAACTGGGAGTTCGCTTCTTACCATGTTGTGGATGTTTTTTGTTTGTTTGCTTTGGTTCTTTTTCATCCTGAATTCGTATTCCTTTGGTTTATGATTTCCTGAATTATCGATTTTGCACTGTGTATTGGGATATGGTCATTGTCCATATTTGTCATTTAAAAAATTAATAAATGCATAAGCTGTCGTAGTGTGTTAATAAGAAAACATGTCTGTTTGTTTATAAAACACATATATTCAGTTTAACCATATTCTGTAATGAATGTAAATTAGATATCAGTGTTTTAAGGATGTCCGCTACTCTGAACAGTGTAATCGAATTTCTCCAATTTTGTATGTTTTAGTAAAATTAGCATTGAACTTTCCAGTGATATATTGCAAAGGATTTGTCAACGATCTACTTTGTGAGATACACGCCTTTGAAATGAGTGGGGGTCTGCTGCAGCTGATGAAACCTTGGAATTGTCAAATTTGAGATGGTCATATATTATGTAGCAAAACAAAAAGGAATAAATAAGGAAAATGCCATAATTTTAACTTTAAGAGAGAGAGAGAGAGTAACATTAGTAGTTCATGTGCAAAATGAAATGAACTACAATTAACTACAATCAACAACAACGAGACAGGTCTCAAGATATTTAATACTATGTATCTATCAATTCATATTTGCATGGACATTTAGTTCACAGCTATTACAAAATGTTGAAAAATACATTGCTAAAAGTAATCGAATATCTTTTTTTATGAATTAATGATTATGAAGGCCAATACCATGCTCTTTTGAAAAACTGAGGTAAATAAGCTACATTTTAAGATTATAGACATATTTTCCAAATAAGGGACAGAAAACTCGTAACCCCCCCCCCCCCCCCCACACACAATTGCTTTTCGTGCCATACTGCCGGTATCAATTAAACTTCACTTACTTATAGCCCATTGACCATAAATAACCACCAATTATTTTTGGTTCTTTAGGTCAGGGATCAAGGTCATTTTGGGGCTAAAAATAGCATTTTTTGTAGAAATACTATAAAATTCAAGAAAAGCTCTTGTTTTGACCGAAACATTCTTTAGTTTTTTGTATTCGATATGATAAAAACATGTCCATTTAAAGATATATCTGGTTTTATCATCTTTCAGAGAATAATTTAGAAATTGATCGACATAGAAGTGGGAAAAAGGGGGGGGGGGGTTAATACATGCACCAAAATGTTTACGCTGTAAAGTATTGGCTGAATGTAAACCATAGGATCTTCGAACTTTCCATGTACTAGGTCCTCAACTAGAGGAATAATGTTCAAGATCAGGGTCAAAGATCATAGACATTTGGATCCATTTAAATTTTGAAAATATTTTGAAAATGTTTTAGAATTCAGAAAATGTCTATTTATTTTCAAGATTACGGGGTCTTTCGGAATACATGCAACTAGGGTGATTGGGGAACAAATGTATCGCTTGCCTAAGATCATTATAACAACAAATAAAGCCTAAACCATCTTGTTACAAAGAATATACAAAGTATAAAGAAATTCTTATTTACAATTCAAGGCTAATGGTACATCCTTGGTATCATAAAAAAGGTCAAACAAATATGTCAATGTCACTAAATTATCCAGAGAAAAAAAAACCAATTAAACTGCTGATTGCTTAATGGACACTGCAATTGCTATACCACAATTTCTATTTTCTGAGTGTCCCTGTCTTATAAGTGCTCAAAATCTCATTTTAAAAGGAGTATATATAGTGTTATAACCATGCAATCGTCATTCTAGGCGAAATTAATATATTTCTAAATGTAAACATACATAATATTTGATTGCAGTTCAGGTTTTATTGATGGAGTTATTGCCCTTGGAAATATGCTCATTAATCGCTACCAGTGGGACATTCGTGTCGCACCGACACCCCAGGTATATCTATGGTTTTTTAGCTCACCTGAGCGAAGCTAACGTGAGCTATTGTCATAGCGCGCCGTCCATCGTCAGTCCGGCGTAAACTTTTAACATTTTCGACATCTCCTCTGCAACCGCCGCACAGAATTTCACGAAACTTCACAGGAAGCAAGTACTGAATGCCCTCTACCAAGTTTGTGTTTTTTGAGTCGATCTGAAATCCAAGCTGGCCGCCACAGGCCTTGATTGGCTGACACATTTTCGACTTCTCCTCTTAAACCGCTTCTCAGAATATCTCGAAACTTTACAGGAAGCAAGCACTCTATGCCCTCTACAAAGTTTGTGTTTTTTGAGCCGATCTAAAATCCAAGATGGCCGCCACAGGCTCTGATTTGCTGACACATTTTCGACTTTTCCTCTGAAACCGCTACACAAAATTTCATGAAACTTCACAGGAAGCAAGTACTCAATGCCCTCTACAAAGTTTGTGATTTTCGAGCCGATCGAAAATCCAAGATGGCCGCCACAGGCTCTGATTGGCTGACACATTTTCGACTTCTCTTCTGAAACCGCTGCGCAGAATTACATGAAACTTCACAGGAAGCAAGTACTCAATGCCCTCTACCAAGTTTGTGATTTTCGAGCCGATCGGAAATCCAAGATGGCCGCCACAGGCTCTGATTGGCTGACACATTTTCGACTTCTCCTCTGAAACCGCTGCGCAGAATTTCATGAAACTTCACTGGAAGCAAGCACTCAATGCTCTCTACTATGTTTGTGTTTTTTAAGCCGATCGGAAATCCAAGAGGCCACCACAGGCTCTGATTGGCTGACACATTTTCGACTTCTCCTCTGAAACCGCTGCACAGAATTTCATGAAACTACACAGGAAGTAATGACTCATTGCCCTCTACCAAGTTTGTGTTTTTCGAGCTGATGGAAAAATCCAAGATGGCTGCCACAAGCTCTGATTGGCTTACACATTTTCGACTGCTCCTCTGAAACTGCTGCACAGAATCTCTCGAAACTTTACAGGATGCAAGAACTCAATGCCCTCTACCAAGTTTGTGTTTTTCGAGTCGATTGGAAATCCAAGATGGCTGCCATAGGCTCTGATTGGCTGACGCATTTTCGACTTCTCTTCTGAATCCGCTGCACAGAATTTCACGAAACTTCTCAGGATGCAAGTACTCATTGCCCTCTAACAAGTTTATGTTTTTTTGGAACCGATCGGTAATCCAAGATGGCAGCTACAGGCTTTGATTGGCTGACACATTTTCGACTTCTCCTCTGAAACCGCTTCACAGAATTTCTTGAAACTTCACAGGAAGCAAGTACTCAATGCCCTCTACCGAGTTTGTGTTTTTTGAGTCGATCTGAAATCCAAGCTGGCCGCCACAGGCCTTGATTGGCTGACACATTTTCGACTTCTCCTCTTAAACCGCTTCACAGAATATCTCGAAACTTTACAGGAAGCAAGCACTCTATGCCCTCTACCAAGTTTGTGTTTTTTGAGCCGATCTAAAATCCAAGATGGCCGCCACAGGCTCTGATTTGCTGACACATTTTCGACTTTTCCTCTGAAACCGCTACACAAAATTTCATGAAACTTCACAGGAAGCAAGTACTCAATGCCCTCTACAAAGTTTGTGATTTTCGAGCCGATCGGAAATCCAAGATGGCCGCCACAGGCTCTGATTGGCTGACACATTTTCGACTTCTCTTCTGAAACCGCTGCGCAGAATTTCATGAAACTTCACAGGAAGCAAGTACTCAATGCCCTCTACAAAGTTTGTGATTTTCGAGCCGATCGGAAATCCAAGATGGCCGCCACAGGCTCTGATTGGCTGACACATTTTCGACTTCTCCTCTGAAACCGCTGCGCAGAATTTCATGAAACTTCACTGGAAGCAAGCACTCAATGCTCTCTACCATGTTTGTGTTTTTTAAGCCGATCGGAAATCCAAGAGGCCACCACAGGCTCTGATTGGCTGACACATTTTCGACTTCTCCTCTGAAACCGCTGCACAGAATTTCATGAAACTACACAGGAAGTAATGGCTCATTGCCCTCTACCAAGTTTGTGTTTTTCGAGCTGATGGAAAAATCCAAGATGGCTGCCACAAGCTCTGATTGGCTTACACATTTTCGACTGCTCCTCTGAAACTGCTGCACAGAATCTCTCGAAACTTTACAGGATGCAAGAACTCAATGCCCTCTACCAAGTTTGTGTTTTTCGAGTCGATTGGAAATCCAAGATGGCTGCCATAGGCTCTGATTGGCTGACGCATTTTCGACTTCTCTTCTGAATCCGCTGCACAGAATTTCACGAAACTTCTCAGGATGCAAGTACTCATTGCCCTCTAACAAGTTTATGTTTTTTTTTGGAACCGATCGGTAATCCAAGATGGCAGCTACAGGCTTTGATTGGCTGACACATTTTCGACTTCTCCTCTGAAACCGCTTCACAGAATTTCTTGAAACTTCACAGGAAGCAAGTACTCATTGACCTCTTAGTCTACCAAGTTTGTGTTTTTCGAGCTGATCGGAAATCCAAGATGTCCTCCATGGGCTCTAATTGGATGACACATTTTTGACTTATCCTCTTAAACTACTGCACAGAATGTCATCAAACTTTACAGGAAGGAAACACACATTGTCCTTCTCAAAGCTTCACTAAAAGTGATTTTCTTCAGTTCTTATACTGACTTTGATTGAAATCATACATACAGTCTCCTCAGGTGAGCAATGTGGCCCCCTTGGGCCTCTTGTTTTATAGAACGTCAAATATCAAGTTCAAAGAGGAAAAATCATGTCCAAAATTGTCACAAGCATGAATTGAAATGTACATGATTATATCAGATACAAATTGAATCTTAAGTTTCAAGTCGAAAGAAATGAACAGGTAAATTCATTGCGTGAGAAAAAAAAATAGACGGAAACACGGACAGATGGAGTGACTAAAATGTCGCCAAAGTATACAGGTAGTAAAGAAATTAGATGTAGTACAAATGTATGTACGTATCTACATATAAACGGAGAAATTATTTTGGAAATCAAATAATTTGTTTTATTAATATGAGTAACTGTTGCGTAGTGTAGAAAAATCGTTTGAAAAAATCGATAAACATTCTAGCCATTGAACTTATATTTAAGAACATGACATATTTTCCTTCGAATGTATTTTTATCCTTATTTCATGGGGGTTAATCTGGAATTATCCCATTGATGAAATATTATGTTGTTGTAACCGGCTTAATTGTAGCAAAAAAGGTAGCAAGTTATCTATGATAAATATTGTGTTATCATTATTACCAATAACATTGTCATACAAACGATTTATAGCAAGTCCATTGATTAGGATTTGATTTCAACTTAGGGAACAGTGCCCAGTTTCACAAACGCTCTTACGAAAAAATCAGGAATTTTCGTAACTTTTATCATCGAAGAAAAGGTTTTATTCTTTTTATTTACATGTACATTATATTAAGTTTTCTAATATCATTTTTACGTACTAAATATAAATTCAGAAACAAAACTTCTCTAAATATGGCTAGAAAGAAAAACTACGCAATCAAAAGTTACGAATTTTTGTGAAACAGGTGCTGGCCTTTAGTTTTGCAAAAAGAAAAAGTAAGCGTAATTTACCATTTATAATGGGAGATTCAAAAGCGGAAGGATCATAACCATTCTGACTCCATGACGGTTCCCACAATTTTGCTATTCCATGCATATTTTTTTTTATTTATAGTATAACGTTCTCTTAAACATTTAATCAAATCATGTGGTTATTCCATCTACGGATTTTACACACAGGTAATTCCTTTGTGATCCCTCGACTCTCGATCGTAACTCTAAAATTAGAGGGGTTCGAGCATGTGCACGAGTTTTCAATTATATCTTCAAATATTCATTTGCCCAACCGAAAAATAAGTAGCCTGTTCACGGGTAGGAATACGTTAAAATGGTTTTATCGCCATTGTTTTCAAAACCTTTAAAGTTAGGGAGTTTACCGTCCGTGGATAGAAAAACACAGGTGATGCGACGCCATCACCGTCTGTTATTTAACAATAATTTTGTAAAAAATATTTTATCGATAATTGAAACAATGCTGATCAATTTTTCAGTTATTTAATGTCAATGGGAAATCCAGATGGCATTCTTTACATCTATACTAGTTTGGAGGCCATGTCTGCTGCGGTTACGACACAGTTCAGATCGGCTTGGGAATACTAGTAGATCATTGAGATAATTTTTGAAAAAAAAAGCATCTAACATGACTAAAGGTATGTTAAATCGTACAATATTTTATCAAATGGTTTATTTATGCAAATGATAACTTTCCTTAAACTTTTGCCTCATAAAAGTGATCAATAATACGAAAAAAACATGATTTTAGCATTTTATGTCCGCGACGAGTAGTGATACGATATTTTGTCTGTTGCTAGAAGTCCTACCATTTATCAGCAAAGCTCAAACATACACATTCTCGTCATTATGACGCTAGTCGTCAAAATACATAGAAAAGGGAAGGGTCTCCAGCATGACTCACCAAATGGGAAAAGAAAACACAGCAAAGCGACACATAAATAACATCAGACAAAACTACAATTAGACGTACGGAAACTTCAAACATTAATGACAACACATAAGAGGAAGGAGACCAATGTGCACCCGGTGCCGACTTTGGACGGCCATCTGCTTCTATATTATGGCATGCGTATAACAGTCGGTGCTCTTCTTGCTAACGCGAGCTCAAAGTATGATCAACTTTCTAATAAGACAGATGATCAGGACCCAGTCTTCTCTGACCATATTTGAACAACTGAGATAAAGAAGATCCCGACGACAATCTCAACAACACTCACACATGTCACAATAGAGCACCAAACTGAGCATCAAAGGACCCCTAGCAAGCTAGAGGTGGGACCAGGTGCCCGGGATGAGAAAGCTTCCCCTCTTTGACTAGCCGCACCCGGCTCGATGTTCACGCATGAAAAAAAAAAAAAATAAATAAATAACCAAGGACCGTCATGCAAGCACGATTGGCGAATGTGCAACGTTTGTAAAGACACTGTTACAAAACTGTAGATTGGTCCAGTACTATGCCCAGTGTTCTTTTAATGACTTTAGGTTCATCTCCTTGGTAAAACATGCGACTGACTATTTTCTTGCATTTGGGGTTGAAGTTTGATCTGCCTTTGATCCTTCTGATATTGTTTATTAGATCACATTAAAAGGAAGGCAATGAAATTCCCAATGATACATGCACATACTCTTATGCTGGAATTGTTCTAAATGTATTGATGATGCAGATCAAATATGCAATTTATCTGTGAAATCACTGGCGTGTTTTCCATGTCAGCTAAAAGGATGGGGACTCCAGAGAAGAAAAGATTCAGTCATTTTTGGTTTCATTTTCGAAACTAAGTGAAATTAGGCACCTAAAACTTAAGTAAAAATAAAGGAAGACTACAAATGTTTCACTAAGCAAAATTTAGCAATATACTTTTTATTATTTCCAGGAGGATAAGACCCCATTAAGCCTCTATGTTTCCACGCCGAACTCTGAAAATATACATCTCTCTTCATCTTCCTATGTACAAAGTAACTGATAACCTCCTCACAATTATCAACATCTTTCTCCTCAATTTCAAAAAAATAGCAAAGTCTCTCACATCGATCTGCACTTAAGATCTAAGATGTCCACTCGTAACTCCTCTATACAAATCTATACTTCCCTTTTCAAATTCACAACATAGACCATCGAACAAAGCACTGTATATTATACCATTCTAAGTATCATTTTTCTTTTGCGCCTTACGTAACTCCTTAATTTCCCTCTTATTTCGACTATTTCTGTTTAACTTTTTGACTTTCATTTCCAAACTATCCATCTACGACACTTATCCTTCTACATGTTTCTTCTCTCCTCTTCATCTGAAATTTTATTCAGTTTTTAGTCAAAATTTTCTAGCATGCTATTCATGTATATCATATTTTCTAGATCCTTGTTAGTTATTGGTTTTTCTTTCACCTATCTCCTCGCAAGAAAGATTTAATATGTCTATCACGATTTCACATAGGCATTGTTAGTGAAATATAATCATAAAGATAAACAAATCAATAAATAATCTATAAAAAATATATTTCTTCGACTTTCTCTTTTGAATTTCCACAAATTACGTAATGAATGTAAAGTTGTGTTTTCACCAACTTTCCCTATATAACAACCAAAAGTTCTTAAAGTAGAAACTCATAAAAACACGTCTGTTCCGGGTAACCTAGATATTTTTTCTTTCAAAAACATATTTTGTTTTTAGAAAAATTGCTCTAATACATTTGTTTATGACTAGCAACGGACATCTAACTATGGACCAAATTTCCTATACCGTCTAACAACGGACAGCTTTATCGGAATGTTTAATTTTTCTAT
Organism: Pinctada imbricata; assembly: GCA_033119305.1. NCBI lineage: Eukaryota > Metazoa > Mollusca > Bivalvia > Pterioida > Pteriidae > Pinctada > Pinctada imbricata. The sequence goes on along the minus strand of VSWD01000003.1, from coordinate 25,474,678 downwards.
CAATTCATTTACTTCTTTTACATTAAAGTATATTGAATGATTATTTATTAGTGTAATGGCACAATTATAGGAGCAGCGTGATGAAACATATGACAAAAGTACATATTTTACAAAATAGACACAAGGTCACAAGATATGAATTGTTGTGTCGTTTACGGAGAATGTAAACTCCTCTTAAGCTACGACATCCCACGAATCAGGACTTCTGCAGAAGAATCTATCATTGAAATCTCAAAGTTCATAATGCTATATATCATTCATAAATTGCAAAAGTTGCTTACGAAAGTCTACATTCGTACAATCAACGGACGCTCATGGCGTCGCATCACCTGTGTTTTTCAATCCACGGACATTAAACTCGCCTAGCTTTAAAGGTTTTGAAAACAACGGCGATAAAACCGTCTTAACGTATTCCTCCCCATGCTAATGGCTTCTAGGAGAGGAGTGCTCAGGCGCGTAGCTACCATGTAAGCAAATAAGCCCGGGCTTGCACATCAACTCGGCCGTATCATTTTTTTAATTGCATGAGAGGGGGGGGGGGTGAAATTTCGACAAATCAAACAACGTATGGGCGGCATGGACTAGACTTTTAGTATTATAAGACGGAGACCAATAGTCTTGACGGTAACAAGAAAAGGTCAATCTTTGATTGCCTATATCATTTCGAGGCTATGAACTTAGTCTCTTTTTTATGATCAGACGACCATCTCGTTATTTCTTGTTGAGCAACTCATGCGAATTCTATCACACTGCAAATACGACGTTAAAAGAAAAGACAGATGAAAACGATAAAGAAAGTGTTGTCATTGGTCCATCCATATGCAATAAAATCCAACTACATAAGTTTTTTTTTGTTCTTGTACTCTAGTTTTGGCCGTGAAACACGTAATTGATCATTGTCAGCGTTGCGACTGTCATATTTGACCATCATTTCAGACACAGAATCTATGTAATGTTTTCAGAATACCTTCACTCAGTATCTGGATTCTACGTCAGCAAAAACTAGTTTGACATCACTGTCACACCGTCAGGAACACTCAGTTTGTTTCGACATAGACTGTCCAAAAATTGTGTAAATACTGGGTACGTCACATAAAGATTTTTCCCCGTAGAATTGCATCCGAATATTTAACATATTCTCACGATAAAGAGGTATTTTCGGTACATTTTCTAAGGCTCTGATGATCTGAAATCGTTTCACGTCGGGGGGGGGGGGGGTTGCCCTTTGAACTCCCTACCAGGGCTTTGCCCTGGACCTATGAGCCTACACTACAAAACAGGCCTAGCTACGGTCCTGGTCCTTATGAATTCTCGACTTTTAAACGATTCCTTAAAAAAAAGAAGATTCATATAATGTTGAATTCATACGTATGTTACTCGATTTCTTACTGTTTATTTTATTTTCAGATGTAACAAATCGACATTGACTCATTTGAGTCACAGAGTCAAGATTTTCACACGATTACCTTTGGATGGACATTTGTATCGAAATATTATTTTATGACAAATATGGATTATGACCATATCCCTGTATACAGCACAAAATCAATAATTCAGAAAATCAGAAACCGAAGGCCTACAAAATCAGGATAAATAGGAACCAAAGCAAACAAACAAAAACCTCCACCACATGAAAAGAAGCAAACTCCTGATATGGGAGTGAGACCAGGTTCCCAGGAAGAGTAAGCATCTCCTGCTTGCATGCAAAACCCGTCGCTTCAATTCGGAGAAATGTCAAATACGGTTACTTCCATTTTGAGGACATGGAGACATTTGGATGGCAGAATATCATCCATCATGTTTGTTCAATATTGTATTATTAAGGTGATATCACACGTTTCGTGTTATACAACATTTATTTTCAGAAAAAAAGCATAATTCTGATTTCCTAATTTAATTCAGATGTAAGGGACAATATTAGGAGGTCACCATCCAAAATTTTGAGATTTTGAAATTGATCAGACTTTTTAGCCATCCATTGATTGTAATGGAAATGCTCATTTTTTGGCTATATTATTTTTTCAGCCCAAGATTTTCAGATAAAACTTCACATATGATTCCCTCATCATATTGTGCAAATTCTTATAGAAAGAAATCATTCAATGACCACGTCATATGTTGCAAAATCTGACTGAATGTGTAAATTATCATGTAAAAAAATTAAAAGTGCAATTCGAGTTATCTTTCTTTACCATGTGACCAATGACAAAAGCATCCGAATTTATATTATCATCTTTTTGATATATCACAGCAGTGTTCCTTCACTCACAAAGATGTCAATATGTAAATAGATAGAACCGAATACAGATTTTGTGTGATAACACGACAGTGTGTGCACATGTGTAATGATATTACATGTACCATAAGGGTAACTATAATATTATAAGTTTCTCTACATTCAAACACTTTACTGACACCTGACTTATTTCTGAATAGATACGACATATGTATGTAAGTAAAAAAGTCTTAACAAAATTTTCAAATAAGTTCAATTTCAGCAAAAATTTGACTATTGTTGGTCACTCTAGGCTTACCATTACTTTCCAAAGAAAAAAAAAACATGCGAATTTACATACGAATAATAATCTGACATTTAGGCCTGCGCTCAGGCTCGAACCGCGGTCTTCCCGTATGGTGGGCAAGAGTTCTACCTCTGTGCTATTGGGTCGCCTTGCCGATTGAGCGATTATAACAAAGCCAGAATATCAAGACATTTTAAGTTGCGAAAATCGGAAATCTTCAGCGTGGAGATTTCTTTAAAATTCTCGTCTAAGGGAGGCTACTGAAACGCGTGTGATATCTCGTTAATACAATTTTAGTTGTGTTATATTGTCATTATTGATACATCTTGATGATGATCGGTAAATATTTGTTGAAAACGTCATTGTAATTGAGTCGGTCGCATTTGAGAGTCGAGGTATATCACACGAGTGTTGGTACATATGCAGATACTTTTGGATTATTCCATTGTGTATTGCTACCTAGGGACGAGTCCATGTAAGTTAGATTCATTTTGTCTACTTTTAAGAGCTGTTATTTCTTTCTTAATTGAAATAATGAATTATCATATCTCACTTAATCAATATTTCCTTTCGGGCGCTTCGTGCCCTCGTGAAATATTTGTATCGCATCTTGGACTCTTTAATATCCACCTTTGAAGATCGGTGCTTTGCTGTTGGTAATGCAACCGTGTCATGTTGAAGAATTTCTTCTTTGACATATTGTACATAGTACTGACTTTATGCTTTATATTTCAAACACTTTTTTTAATTTCATTTCTTTATTCGGAGCTTTTTTGGGCATACGGCCATTGTCACGCCAACATTCCATGCTCCTGTCGCAATGAGCTTTCTTTTGTCAACGGACGACAACAGGCAATTTTCCTTTTCGTTATGTTATACAATTATTGACTTTTGATGAGGTCTACTCGTGACTATACAGACCTGGTCAGGTATTGGTTGAAGGCCGAGATAAACCAGTGCCTGACCAGGTCTGCATAGTCACGAGTAGACCGAGATCAAAAGTCAATAAGAGCTTTATTAAATTATCAGGATTTTATTAACAATTGTATTGTAATGATACGCGAAGTCAAAGATCTAACACTACACAAATCAACGCACGCGCTGGTACTGCACGCGCTAATCCCGAATAGACCGCTTCAGAGCGTTAGCGGTCAACTCACTCTGAACTACACTCTATCAAAAGCGTCCCCACCATTCAGAATAAGCAAAAACCCTGATCATTTAATAAAGCTTTTTATTTGCTTTATTGTAGAAGTATGAAGTTCTAACCAATGCAGGAATTGTCCAATTAAATTACCAATATTACGTATGACAATGTGATGTTTGTGCTATGTATAGCATCACAAAGTTATCCCCCTTGACCCATGAGGACTTTCTATTGGATCTCCTGGAGGCCTCAATGGGGTTCTCTGACTCAGTGCATCATGAAAAGCAACCCCTGAATTTTGTAATAGTTACGAATCTAAACGGAGAGTAAGTGCGGCTGCTTTAATGGATAACTTGCACAACGTAAGCCTAAGGCATATCGTAATGTTTAAAACAACGAAAACAAAGAGTTCAATTTCTTATCAATGTACTTAACATGTATATTTACATCATTTACATTAAAATTGAACGTCAAAAGATACCTTTTATAATTTTATAAAGACTTAATGCGCATATCTTCAATTCACGTATTTTCATTTCAACTTGTCACGATTGGGTCTCCATACAAGGTTTACCACGACATCTTAAAATGAAGTATTTTTTATGAATATTTTAACAGTATGATTTAATTCCACTTTCTGTAGTTAAATTTTATCAAGAATATGTATATATACCGGTTGATGGGTAAGATTTGATAGAAACTTTAACACGTGTAACCCTCTTGAATTCTTGAACTTCGTGGATGAGACTTTTACTGGATCATTTTCGGAACTTGAAATAAAAATCCTGCAATAGTTTTACGGTTTATTAACAAACTAAAGTTACATGTTGGTAAAAGCAATATGAGAATGAATCTTAACATACAAAATCGTGCGCACATTATATATTGGGAGCATGGAATATTTCACAATCAGGTGGAAATCGCCATCGAAATGGAATGCAGAAGTATAAACAAAGTTGCCTAAACTTAGAAGTAATCCTCGCCATTTCGTCTATTGCACCCAGACCTGTGACAGGTGAACCATTATAGCTTCTGTTGCTGTCAATTGACCTTAGAACTCCTCGTATTGACAGACATAGAGTTACACACTGGAGGATGATAATCATTTCAATTACATCAGTTTAGCACGTAATCGTAAAGTTGACGTTTGAAATTGGAGTTATCTTCTCCTAGACTATTGGAAATTTCCCATAAACAAAATAAATGGAAATCAATTAAAGATCAAAATAGTCAATTTACATAATTATTGTGGGGGAGAGGCCATATGGTTACACATGTGGTCGACCGAATCTTCATCTACGGAATCTAATTTTGGAAATGATGCTTAACTCAAAATCATAAACGCATTAATCTTTTTTATCATTTCTTTATCAGCCCTTTAGAAAAAAATATCGATAAAAGGCCTTTAGATATGTTTCGTGACAAAAGATCAGTTTTGGGCTTTAGAGAAGATATCACCACGGATTCTTCATATTTCACAGAAATTTGCATACACAGCCAATTGTGCCTCACATGAAATTTATATGAAATGAGCATCATTTCATATAAATTCACATAAGATTTAAGTGAAAAAAATTTCACATGAATTTCGCGGGTATGTTAAGGCGTCCCATGGAAATAACATCACCTTTATCGCACCTTTGTAATGGACATCTCTTTCCCTCAGTAAAATATACGTTCATCAAAATTATGAATATGTACTTTATAGGAGGAAAGTCAAGGGTCATTGGTAAGTTCTGGTGTGCTCAAAGTCACACGATCGCTATTTATAGCACATGTAAACAGTACGAAAAAGAAGCTTCGACCGCAATTTGTTCCACTAATTTCTCAGTGAACGTATGGTTTATGTTGTGTAGAGAAATGTTCAAATTTCATATAGCTTGCTACAAAAAGTCGTGCATTCCATATATTTATGGATTAAATTAAAGAATTTTAAGGTGCATCCTGGCTTTTGTGTTACACCTGCATTGACTATGTCCCAGGATAGGTTTAGTATGAAAAAAATCAAGATGTCGTAGCAAGAACTATATAGATAAATCATGGAAGATTCTTTTTACACCAAACTTCTTTCAAATCATTTTGAGGAACAACTTGCGCAAATCTATTTTCTATGAGTACCCCTAAAAGTTCTCCTCCCGAGTACCATAATTTCAAAGGTTCAAGCGATGCGCGATTGACAGGGGAAAACGTTTCAGTACAGGTACATTTCAACGAAAATTCATAAATCTTCTTTCTCAAATCGGCATGATCAAGTGAATTCGGCAAGAATTTAATTTTTTCTTGGAGAATTTGAAGTGTATACTGGCAATATTAATTATAATATGTTGATGAAGTAATAAATTAATGTGCAATCCAATGGAAGTCATGACCCAATGCAGTAGATTCTACTCTTCATTCAAGAACCCTTTGTGCGCCGCTCTGCTTTCCTATATTGTTTAGCAGCAATTGCAATTACATGTATTATTTATCTGTGACAATGTTTTTCAAGTTTCTATTGATTTTCAAATAAATCATAATGAAATTCAGCATCATTTTAATTAACGGCTTCGTAATTTTATCACTATATTTATAGCTTTTATCACTACATAGCCATGTCTTTCTCCTACATAACATTTGCACTATATCCATTCATTTCCATTTTTTCTTTCTGCCAGTCAGAATGCTTGGACGAGGGGCCAGATGTAGCATCAAAAGTCTTCTGAAATCATTTTTCGTCACCAAAATAAACTTTTTTTATTTTTATTGTTACACTTTTAGATTATGCTGGCGATAATACAGATCCAGTGCAGATCGGACATTATGCAGAGATTGGGTTCACGAGAGAGAGAGAGAGAGAGAGAGAGAGAGAGAGGATTACTAGCTAATATATTTTTAGGTGGCGAGGGCGGGGCTGATAGCAAATATACGGTTTTAACAAGTTGAAAATGGATTCCTAAGTTTGAGTTTTTTGGGGTTTTTTATTTTTTTTATTGCACTATCATTCTTAAGTTGTACAAATTAAGAAATTCGAATTGTACACATTTGCATCATATGAGTGCTTTTTTTGTTCCTAGCATTCACACTTCTTTTGTCTCTCCCCCTCAAGATGATCAACTTTCACACACAGACACCAGTAACCTCCCTCACACTCATTCAAACACACACGCACACCCACATACACCTAACCATGTAGCCATGCTTTGTCATAGTCTGCAATTTTTATGCATAGGAGAGATAGATTTAATCAAGTTCATAGTGCACTAATATTATTCAAATTCTAAGAAATGTAAAAACCATCCCATCTCCTTGAGAATTTTTCAATTTGTTTTTTATCTCTATAAATCTGTTTTTCTATCCTTTGATAGTGTTTTAAGAAACCTAAAAAGCCATTGATATTTGGTAATGAATTATGAAGTCTATTGTTATATATGAACTGTTTAAAAAGAATTATGATCAAGTTGATGATATCTGTAAATCTGTTATTTCCAAATAATACATCCTGTATTTCAAAGTGTATATTTTGTGCGCTTCTGTTTCTTATCCATGTAAGCAAATCATTTCTTAATCTAGTAATATACTGGCAGTACCAGAAAATATGGATAATTGTTTCCCTTTCTGTCGTGCAAAATGTACAAAGTTCAGAGTTTAATATATGTATCTTATATAAATATGAGTTAGTAGCTAGAATTCTATGGAATATTCGAAAGAAAGGAGGGGATATTCAACAACACCTAGTTGCAGCATCAACAGCAACCTCCCAAAACACCCCCTGTAAAACACAAAAATGACACGCACAGAAAGAGACGCAGTAGTACAATGAACGTCAAATCACAGAAAAACATAAAACACAAATGACTACTCATAAACCAACGAGACCAATGGGCAAACGGTGCCGACTTAGGACGGCCATCTGCCTCGTCAGTAGCAGACGATGTGGTTATCCTGGATTACGTGCGCACAACCCTCCCACTATTCCGATTACCCAGAGGTCTCGAAGAACGTACAATTGTGGTGTAAAACAACCTCCTCACTGTCAGATGACCACACACAAACAAGACCGCAAGACGCAGGGGCCCAAGCAACACAGATGAATATGTAAATTGATATAAAAAGAGGGCATGCGTGATACGACCTGTGCTCTGCCGGCTGTAGCGAGCTAATGTATGTTATCACCCGAGGAGTCCGACTGACATTCAGAGAGGACAGGTGGTCGGGGCCCTGTCTTCTCTAAAGAGGTTTGGACAGGGCCCGTCATGGAGTCCCGTCGTCAGAGTCAGTCACCCTGCAAGTATTAAGGATGCGCTGGTACAAGACTGTAGATTGGTCAAATACCAAGCCTAGTGTCCGTCTGGTGACATTAGGATCATATCCACGGTATAAGAGGCGTTTGATGATTCTGACGCATTTTCGATAGTAATTCTATCTACCTTTGATCCTTCTAATTTTGTTGATCATGTCACCATAAAATGCAGGTTGCGAAATACCCAAAGTAATATACTCTGTTGCTTGTATGGGTCCGAATTTCAAAAGTAGTTGACAATAATTTTTGTAAAATTTCCAGAATGTCTTGACAAGTTTGTGAAAGCGAAAACCTTGACCTAAAAGTTTCTTTGTTATTTGTAAATTTCTATCATGAAAATCCAAAACATCAGTACATGCTCTAGCATACCGGATGAGCTGCGAAATGTAGATCCCATAAGACGGTAATCTAGGAACATCACCATCAAGCCAGGGAAAATTTACTATATTGAATCCAAAGTCATCTCTTTTGTCATACACCCTTGTATGAATCTCTCCATTAATAATTGTGATATTCAGGTCCAAAAATTGTGTTTCTGTGTTTGTGACGTTCGCCTTGTTTAGAGTCAGTTCCTGTGGATAAATGACATTTTTATACTTTTCAAAAACAGGATTGTCGATAGTAAGAATATCATCCAGGTACCTAGAAGTACCATTGAAACATTTCACATCATCATGTTTTCTTTGTTTTTGAAGATTTTGGATAAATTCTTTTTCATACGTGAATAAAAATAAATCTGCAACAAGAGGCGCACAATTAGTACCCATAGGGATCCCTACAACCTGCTTGTAGAGATTCTCACCAAATCTTACATAAATATTGTCCAAAAGAAAGGACAAGGCAATACAAAGGTCACTACATGTCCATGATTTATATGATTTGTATTCTGTATTGGAAAAGAAACTCTTTGATTCAGATGTACAAATATAAGTTTTACCCTCTCGGTTAAAGCACCATTTAATGAGTTTGGACAATTGATCATTAATCTTATCGTGAGGAAGCGTGGTGTACATATTTGAAAAGTCGTACGAAGAAATCGAATTGGCTTGAAAATTTCTCGATTTCATTTTGTCAATCACATCCACTGAATTTTTAATAGACCAAAATAAGTTTACATCATTCCTGTTTAGAACAGTTTCACAATATTTTGCAACGTGTTCCTTTATCACCATGAGTGCTGACGTCAGATTTCTAGACAGAATTGTAGTTGAGCAGTTGCTAGAATTAGCAATGTATCGAAATTTATAAGGAGACTTGTGCAATTTTGGTATGCAGTATAGTGTAGGAAGATCCAGTTTAGAAATAGGGATCTTGAATGAAGAAATTTCACTGTTGTGTTTGTTCAAAATGTTAGGAACACTTTCATTGCTTTTGATATAAGTGTTTGTAGACGAAAGTTCCGAACGTTTTCAAATGGTTATGGTGTTGTTGGCTGCTTTGCAACCATTGAAGTTTTGTATCTCTTGTTATCTTAAACACAATAGGGTATTGATTTTTCCACACATAATTTTCATTTAGATTAAGTACTCTCATCCATCTTTCCTGGTGTTTTGGTTTACTTTTATTTACTACATTCAGGTATTGATAGATATTTTTGCAACCCTTTTCATCAAGCAGTATTAATTTCAAATATTTTGGTATAACTGGTCTATCAATTTTATGTAAATCAAGTCCTCTTATCATGTTTTTTTAATCTTAAAAGACAAGTGATAATATATTGTGAAAGGCATGGATATATGAAATTTTCTGTTCAAGTCGGTTAAACTTAGTAGTTCTTTTCCATTATCTAGAACATCATCAATAAACTGAAATCCTTTCTTAAACCATTTTCCAGAAAAAAGTTATTTTGGTCAATTCTAAAAGCATCATTAAACCAGATTGGAGTTAAAAGTATATTATCATTTACCACCTCTCTTAAGCTTTTTAGTGCTGAGAAGACATCTTTCCAAAAAGGATTTAGATTATTGAAGAATTTATTCATAAAATTTCTACCAAAGATGTGAAAGTATTGAAATAATTCTGGTAATGAGTCTTTTAGCAAGTAAGACCATGAGGCATCTGATTTTTCATATCTCCTAATCCAAGTTATCTTTAAGCTATTGATAAATAATTTTAAATCAACCATTTTAAGTCCTCCTTGATTATAATCTTTAACTAAATCCTTCCTCGCAACTCTATCTATTTTAGAATTCCAAACATAATTAAGTAGTAATGTATTCAACTCTTTCAAAAACTTTTCTGTTGGATTTGGAAGTGTCATAAAAAGATGCGTTAGTTTCGGAATTAGTATACTCTTAACAACTGTTATTAAGGATTCCGACTTCCGTCGGAATCCTTTCTGTTATTGTATTGTATTGTCTTTTCTTTATTCTTATTATTCTTATTATTATTCTTACCCCCAAACGTTCCAGACACTTTACAAAAAAGTACCACAATATATGATAAAGTGGTAAATACCATGTGAAAGAGCATATGAAGATCTCAATTCAAAATTTTTTTCTTGTCGAAAAGTTCAAATATGCCCCCGCTAGAGGTCATCAAAGGTCAAATCTTTAAACTCTTGTAACTCCTAAAGAAACAGTACGATTTGAACGAAATTTGTTTTATATTGTTCTTTGGGAAATTTGCAAACTTTTTTACGCTTTCATGCTCGATGACATATTTACGGTTTTCGCGCTATTACGAGTTCAAAATGGAATTTTAAATTGGCACAGTGCCAATTTCTACAGTTTTTGAGATTTTGAGTTAAAACTTAGATGGTAGGTTACTTATAGGTAGTCATTTAATGCTGACCTACTTTCAAGGTCAAATTTTGATTCTCAAGGTCACAACAAACTTTTGCATATAGAACAAAGACTATTTGACCTTCAGAGTTCAAACTTCATACATATAATTGTTCAGTCAAGCTCTTTCACCTCGACCTTGATCCAAGGTCAAATTCTCATTCTAAAGGTCACAACCTACTTTAGTCTATAAAACAAAGACTGTTTGACCATGTGATTTCAAACTTTACACAAATACTCCTTGCATCAAACCCTCCCACCATGACCTTGACTCACGGTCATTTGTTCGATTTCAAGGTCACAACCGACTTTGGTTGATTACATATTGAGCTGCTCAGATTAAGATCAATCGTGATGGGAATGATCACAATACTTATCTTTCATTTATGACATTGGTTCAAGGTCAAATATCATTCTCAACGTCAAAACAATCATTTACTCTTGTAGAATTCACACTTTTTGTCCTATATTATTTATTCTTCACACAAGTAGTCCTTCTTTTTTGAACTTAACATAGTATAAGAAAGATAACTCTTTTATTCTTGTTCTCTGTTTTTTTTTTCTTAGTAGCATTACATATCTGTAATTTTATGTCGCATTGCAAAATCATTGTGCAATTCTGTTTTGAGAAAGTAATTGTAAAGGATCTTGATATTGATAGAGCATGGAGTTTAAAGCTTTCGAAAACATGAAAGGTATTTATTTATTCTTCTCTTCTTTTTTGTTGAAAATTGAATTAGAGTCCCAAAGTAGAAATAAGTTCTTTTAACTCATTTGCTGAAGTGAATAAGGTACTGAAGTAACTATTCATTTTTCCATCTTCTTTATTTGGATTTTAACACTTCAGTTCCGAGGAAGGTCTAATAGAGGAGGAATCCGTCTGTTGCTTGCAACAATAGAAATCTAGTTATTATTCTTCTTCTTATTATTTTTATTCTTACCCCCTTATCATTTCCAGCACTTTATTCAAAGGTCTTTTAACACAGAGCAAAAGGGATGGTACCATCAGAAAGAGCATATCAAGATCTTCTTTAACTATTTTTTGTTTGTCAATAAGCTCAACAATGTCCCCGCTGGAGGTAATCAAATGTCAAATCTTTAAACAATTATAACTCCTAAACTAACAGTACGATTTGAACGAAATTTGTTTTAAAATGTTCTTTGGGTAAATTGTAAACTTTTATACGCTAACATGCTCTATAAAATATTTATGGTTTTCGCGCTATTCCGAGTTGAAAATGGAACTTTAAATTGGCACAGTGCCAATTTCTGCAGTTTTTGAGATTTTGAGTTGAAACTTTGATAGTAGATTACTTATAGGTAGTCATTTGATGTTGACATACTTTCAAGGTCAAATTTTCATTCTCAAGGTCAAAACAAACTTTTGCCTATAGAACAAAAACTATTTGATCTTTAGAGTTCAAACTTCATACATATTATCGTTAAACCAAGCTCTTTCACCTTGACCTTGACCAAAGGTCAAATTCTGATTTACAAGGTCAAAACAAACTTTTGCCTATTGAACAAAGACTATTTGATCTACAGAGTTCAAACTTCATACATATAATTGTTCAGTGAATCTCTTTCACCTTGACCTTGACCCAAGGTCAAATTCTCATTCTCAAGGTCACAGCAAACCTTTGCCTATAGAACAAAGACTATTTGACCTTCAGTGTTCATACTTTGTACATATAAAGCTTGGGCCAAGCTCTTTCATCTTGAACTTGACCCAATGTCACATTCTCATTCTCAAGGTCAAAACAAACTTTAGTTTTTAAAGCAAATAATGTTTGATCTTTAGAGTTCAAACTTTACACAAACATACATTGCATCAAACCCTTTCACCATGACCTTGACCCAAGGTCATTTGTTCGATTTCAAGGTCATAACAGACTTTGGTTGATTAGATATTGAGCTTTGCTCAGATTAAGATCAATCGTGATGAGAATAATCACAATACTTATCTTTCATCCATGACATTGGTTAAAGGCCAAATAATCATTCTCAAGGTCATAACAAACATTTACTCTTGTAGAATTCACATTTTTTGTCCTTGTCCTTCTTATTTGATTTTTACATAGTATAAGAAAGATAACTCTTTTATTCTTGTTCTGATTCTTTTTTTTTCTTTTCTTTTTTTTTTTTTTTTGCTTAGTAGCATTACATATCTGTACTTTCATGTTGTTGTCATTTTCTATTAATAGAAATTATCTCATTACAAAATCGTTGTGCAATTCTGTTTTGAGAAAGTAATTGTAAAGGATATGATATTGATAGTGCATGGAGTTTAAAGCTTTCGTAAACATGAAAGGTATTTAATATTTTTTTCTTCTATTTTGTTGATTAATAAATAAGAGTCCCAAATTAGACATCAGCTCTTTTGACATATTTGCTGAAGGGAATAAGGTACTAAAGCAACTATTCTTTTTTTTTCCATTTTCCTTATTCGGATTTTCACACTTCAGTTCCGAGGAAGGTCTAATAAAGGAGGAATCCGTCTGTTCCTTGCAACAGTAGCCATCTAGTTCTTATTATTATTCTTATTATTCTTACCCCTCCTCATTTCCAGACACTTTATTCAAAGGTCTTTTTACACAGAATAAAAAGGATGGTACCATTAGAAAGAGCAGACAGAGATCTTACATAGTAAATTTTTGTTTGTCGATAAGTTGACCAATGCCCAAGCTAGAGGTCATCAAAGGTCAAATCTTTAAACTCTTATAACTTCTAGATTAGATGTACGATTTGAACGAAATTTGTTTCATATTGTTCTTTGGAAAATTTGCAAACTTTTATACGCTTACATTCTCGATAAAATATTTACGGTTTTCGCGCTATATCGAGTTGAAAATGGAACTTTAAATTGGCAAGGTGCCAATTTCTACAGTTTTTGAGATTTTGACTTGGAACTTGGATGGTAGGTTACGTATAGGTAGTCATTTAATGTTGACCTAGTTTCAAGGTCAAATTGAGATTCTCAAAGACTATTTGACCTTCAGAGTCCAAACTTCATACATATTATCTTTGAGTGAAGCCCTTTCACAATGACCTTGACCCAAGGTCAAATTCTCATTCTCAAGGTCACAACAAACTTTTGCCAATAAAACAAAGACTGTTTGACATAGAGACTTCAAATTTAACACAAATATTCCTAGCATCAATTTCTTTTTCCTTGACATTGACCCAAGGTCATTTGTTCGATTTCGAGGTCACAATAGACTTTGATTGATAAAATATTGAGCTTTGATCAGATAAAAATGAATCGTGATGAAATTAACCTCCATTACTTATCTTTTATCTTTGACCTTGGTTCAAGGTCATATAATCATTTTCAATGTTTAACAAACATTTACTCTTGTAGAATTCACAGTTTTAACAAATATTTACTCTTGTAGAATTCACAGTTTTATCATGCACAATTCATTCTTTACACAAGAAGTTCCTTCTGATTTGAACATAACATGGTATAAGAAAGATAACTCTATTACTCTTGTTCTCTGTTTTCTTATTTTTTTTTCTTAGTAGCATAACTGTCAGTATTTTGATGATGTTGTCATTTTCTATTGATAGAAATGTTCTCATTGCAAAATCATTGTGCAATTCTGCTTTGAGATAGTTATTTTAAAGGATTTTGATTTGATTTATCATGGAGTATAAAGCTTTCGTAAAACGTAAAATGTATTTATTATCTATTTCTTCTATTTTGTTGATAAATGAATAAGAGTCCCAAGTAAGACATAAGCTCTTATAACTCATTTGCTGAAGTGAATAAGGTACCAAAGCAACTATTCATTTTCCATCTTCTTTATTCGATTTTAAACACTTCAGTTCCGAGGAAGGTCTAACAAAGGGGGAATCCGCCTGTTGCTTGCAACAGTAGCCATCTAGTTAAGGATTCCAACTATTCCGTCGGAATCCTTTCTGTTATTGCAATGTCTTTTCTTTATTCTTATTATTAAGGATTCCGACTATTCCGTCGGAATCCTTTCTGTTATTGCAATGTCTTTTCTTTATTCTTCTTATTATTATTCTTATTATTCTTACCCCTTTCCATTTCCAGACACTTTATTCAAAGGTCTTTCAACACAGAGCAAAAAGAATGGTACCATTAGAAAGAGCAGACAAAGATCTTCTTAAACTTTTTTTGTTTGTCGATAAGTTCACCAATGCCCTCGCTAGATGTCATCAAAGTTCAAATCTTTAAACTCTTATAACTTCTATATTAATCACACGATTTGAACGAAATTTGTTTTATATCATTCTTTGGAAAATTTGCAAACTTTTTTACGCTTACATGCTTGATGAAATATTTACGTTTTTCGCGCTATTTTGAGTTGAAAATGGAACTTTAAATTGGCACAGTACCAATTCCTACAGTTTTCGAGATTTTGAGTTGAAACTTGGATGGTAGGCTACTTATAGGAAGTCATTGATGATGACCTAGTTTCAAGGTCAAATTATTATTCTCAAGGTCACAACAAACTTTTGCCTATAGAACAAAGACTATTTGACCTTGACACTTCAAACTTCATAAATACAATCATTGAGCCAAGCCCCTTCACTTTGACCTTGACCCAAGGTCAAATTTTGATTCTCAAGGTCACAACAAATTTTTGCCTATAGAACGAAGACCATTTGTCCTTGACAGTTCAAACTTGGCGCAAATATTCCTTGCATCAAGTCTTTTCACCTTGACCTTGACCCAAGGTCATTTGTTCGATTTCAAGGTCACAACATACTTTTGTTGATAAAATATTGAGCTTTGATTAGATGAAGAGAAATCTTGATGAGAATAAATTTAAATGCTTATCTTTTATCCATGACCTTGGTTCAAGGTAAAAAAACTTTTTCAAGGTCATAACAAACATTTACTCTTGTAGAATTCACAGGATTTTGTCCTTATTTATTTATTCTTCATACAAGTAGTACATCTTATTTGAACTTTACATAGTAAGATAGATAACTCTTTTATTCTTGTTCTCTTTTTCCTTTTTTGTCTTAGTAGCATTACTTGTCTGTACTTTCATTCTGTTGTCATTTTCTATTTATAGAAATTTTCTCATTGCTAACTCATTGTGCAATTCATTTTGGGATAGTAATTTTAAAGGATTCAAAATGGATAGAATAGATCCAAGGAGTTTAAAGCTTTCCTTAACTTGAAAGGTATTTATCATCTCTTTCTTCTATTTTGTCAATAAATAAATAAGAGTCCCAAGTTAGACATAAGCTCTTTCGACTCATTTGCTGAAGTGAATACGGTTCTAAAGCAACTATTCTTTTTTCGATCTTCTTTATTCGGATTTCAACACTTCAGTTCCAAGGAAGGTCTAATAAAGGAGGAATCCGTCTGTTGCTTGCAACAGTAGCCATCTAGTTCGACCTATTGTTGAAATAAGTCTTTTGGACCATGAAGATATTAATTTCCTAATATTGTTTATTTTTCTGTATAATTACATTCAATCATATTATGTTCATTTAAATCAACAGTAAAAGTAATTCCAAGATATGTAAATGGATCTTGAGACCAGTTTATTTTATGAATAGTTCTAATGTTACGCACACTATTTTTCAATATACCTATCTTGATACAGCTTGCTTTGTCATAGTTTGGTTTCAAACCGGAGAATTTAGCGAATTGATATATAAGAGATAAAGCAGAGTTGAGAGATTTTTCCGAACCATCTAGAAGAAGTAAAGTATCATCAGCATACTGAAGTAATCTATATTCTCTACCAAAAAGTTTTATCCCAGAAATATCCTTATTTTGTCTTATCATTAAACCAAGAATTTCGACGCACAGTAAGAAAATATAAGGTGATGCCGGATCTCCTTGTCTGCAGCCCCTCCCTATATAAAATAATTCTGATGAAAAACCATGCTGTGTAACACATAACTTAATATCAGTAAGAATAATCTTAACCAAATTTATAAAATAGTTGCCAAAATTAAAGAATCTTAGTACTTTGTAAATATATTTCCATGATACCGAGTCGAATGCCTTCTCGAAGTCTAAGATAAGAATATGGCCAGATTTGTTTTGAGTTTCTGTCTGATAAATCATATCATATAAAGCCCTAGTGTTTTCTCCTATGAAGCGACCTGCAAGAAACCCTTTTTGATTCTCGTGGATTAATTTGTCCAAAACTGTTTTAAGTCTATTACTGATAATGCCAGAGAATATTTTGTAAGAAGTATTCAAAAGAGAAATCGGACGCCAATTTTTCAATAGTTCACGAGGCTTATTTCCTTTTGGCAATATAGATATGATACCTAATTTTTGTGAATAACTTAGTTCGCCTTTGGCTATGCTTCTCTGAAAAGACCTTACTAAAATGATCCAATATCAATCCAGAAAAACTTTTAAAAATCTGCCTGAAAACCTGATGTTCCGGGAGTTTTATTATTCTTTTGTTTCTTTAAACTATTTAAAATTTCTTCATAAGATACTGGAGAGTCCAAAAGTTGTTTTTGTGCGGTATACTAGTTTGATCTATTACAACTGAAAGCTCAATGTCATCAAGGGTATCATCAAGGTCTTTGTAAAAATTCTTCACTTCTAACAAAATATTATTTTGGTTTGTAATGAATTCATTGTCCTTATTAGTAAGTTTTAATATATTTTTATTAATAACATTTCTTTTTTTCTAGGGCACAGAAATAACGGCTAGGCTTTTCTCCATGTTCAACCCACTTAGCCTCTGTTCTCTGTAATAAGCCTTCCATCTCATATTCTCTGTGTGTTACATACTCTTTATTTAAGTCATCTAATATGTCACCTATAACAGAATTATGCGATTCTTCATATAAACTTTTAGCACATATGATTTGCTCCATAAGATGTTTTTTCTCACATTCTCTAATTTTCTTTTTTCTGCTAGAGTACTGTTTAGTCATTTCTCGAATTTTCATTAAAATCATTTCAAAAAATAAATGATCGTCTATGCTTAATGCAATATTCATGTCATCTAGGTCATCAGGGTGAATATTCCTTCTTTAAAGTATTAACTATTTCTTTCACCTGATTAACATATATTTTATCCCGGAGAAGTGATAAGTTGAATTTCCAAAACCCCCTACCTTTTACAAAATCTGTTAATTTTATCTCTAATTCTACAATAGAATGATCAGTCCTGTATCCATTAACTATATTTTTTATTTTCCACTCTAGACAAAAGTTCTTCTGAAACAAGAAAAAAATCTAATCGTGCCATTTTTAATGGAGACTTTCTGTGCCATGTGAATTTTTTTTTCATAGGGATTATAAGTACGCCATGGGTCAATTAAATTAAAATCATTTTTCAGGAGTGAAACTGCGTCTCTATTTCTAGGGTTGTTAATATTATTATAGTTACAGTAATCCAAGTTCGGATCTTGCATAAGATTCCAGTCACCACAGATTATCACGAAATCTGAACTGAAGTCATCTATAGCTAATCGTATATTATCAAAAAATTCAGGGTAATCATTATTTGGTCCATAAATGTTTATTAAACTAAAAGTAAAATGGTTTTCAATAAATAATTTCAGTGCAAGAAAGTTACCGTCATTATCTATTTTAGAATGCAACATTGTATATTCAAAATTATTATTCATCAGTGTAGAAACACCCCTAGCATTAGACTTTCCCGGTGAGTAGAAGTGCCCCCCCCCCCCATTGGGCTCTAGCTAACTTATAATCTTTTACTGTAACAGCAAAATGAGTATCCTGTAGGCATAAAACTGAATTTTTTTTCTTCTCAAATAATTGAATACATCCCTCCGCTTAGAGATATCCTGTAACCCTCTACAATTCATTGGTAATATCCTTACAGAACTTAACATTTAAGTTATTTAGCTAATTAATAGATAAATAGGAATGAAATAGTACAATGCGCTAATCAATAGTACACATGGCCGGACGGACAAATGGGTTACAATACAAAGCAGGGCATACCTCACACACACACAAATGATAACAAAATAAATCAACCAACATAAGCATAGAGAATGATCTAAATCCATGCACAAATGCAAAATACCTCAATAGACGTGTTGAGGTGGAATAAACATCAAAATTGAAATTCTCTTATCGGCCCCTCATTAGGAAATCCGACGTGTTAAAAAGAAGAGAGAGTCGAACCGATAATTTGACTCCGGAATTTCGTATCCTCATATTTACTATGAAGCAAATAGAAAAAAAATGAAGAGGGAAAAAAACTTTGTCTAGTCCGAGTTTTGAATGCAAAATTTGACCCTTTTTTCATGTCACATATAAATGACGTATAATCTGTTCAATATAGTATTTATGCAAACCTATTTTACTATATAATAGGGCGGATAAGAGGATTAAATGCATAAATAAACAGAATAATTTAAATAATTTGTAATTTTGTCCGTATAAATAATAAATGCATGCTGAAAATGAGTTCAAACCAAATCATAAGCGAACAAGCATTTTAAGATCTAAAAATGCACATAAATGTAAATAAGCGTGCAAGTTGCCAACACAAACGAAAGATAAACAGGTACAATACCGACTTAGTCCGCCTCTGATTCCGTCTCGTATCCCTGCGAAGGATCACCATTACGGTCGCGTTTTGCCAGTCTTTTACGGATTTTGCGGTCCACATCATCACCAATGTCAAATCGGATCCTACTATCCCCGAGGGCTTTCAGCTTTGCAAAAATGTTACAGTTGAATTACCAGGCCTCACTGACCTCTGGGTGTTCGGTTAGCGTTCGGATAAGTTTCGCATTATTCAAAGTGACGTCATCAGATCCGCTCCTTTTTTCACAAAACAGCCTCCGCTTTTTCATTGTGCGACTTTTGATTTCAGTATTTTTGAGTTTCAACAATATCGGTTGCACTGTGCCTTTTCCCGGGATACGGTGTACTGCGACTATTTCTTCTGAAGTTATGTCAACGTTTATACTTTCTTTCAAAATTTTGCGTGTAGTCGTTTGTGTGTCTTCTATTCTTCCGTTCTGTAATGTGACTTCCTCGACGCCATGGATCTTAAAGTTCGTCTTACGTGAATATTGTTCATTTCTATTTGCTCTAGCTTTCGCATGATCTGCTGTCCTTTTTGCTTTCATAACTGTGTCTTCTATGTTCTTAATTTCTTTTTTCTGATCTTGATTTTTTTTCCGAAGATCTTCGTTGTCAAGATTTAGTTTATCAAAGTCATCCTTAAGTTTTCCGTATTTTTTATCGTATTTTGTCTTCATGTCATTGATTTTCTTATCTGTTTCTTCCCTCATTTCTACTTTCATCTCTTTTATCATGCCTGTAACGATTTCCTGAGCAATTTCTTTCAAGTCGTCAGTTTTCACATTCTTTTTAAGCTCTACTTGAATTTCGCCTAGCTGCTCTAGAATCCTATTATTTGTAGCCTGTAGAGCGGCTGCACTTTCGCCTGGATCCGACCCCATACTTGACAGGTCGTCGCGTGTTCTTTTTAAGGGATTAAGTTCATTTTTGGAACTTCTATTATCATTTCTATTTTCACAAGTAAAATACTCCGACACGGTGTGCTGCGTACCACCTGTAGCCATTGTCCGTTTAAATTGACTGACCGTTAAACTGTCCAAGTCGTGATCGATACACTGATCCCTCCAGGTGTGATTACTTTTCAGAATGCTCAAAACAAATCCAAAAATTGTTAAATATACACTTTTCAAGTAAAATTTATGGCAAAAAATCAAAGAAACAGCTTGTGCAACCATGCACTAAGTCACTATAAAAAATCTGCCGATTTTTGCATGTCTTTTCGTCAAAATTCCACCAAACTTGGGAGCCGAGATTTAACGTGGCATGTTAGACGACGCCATATTGAGTTCTTTTCCTAAGTTTGAGTTTTAAGTTAAATCATATTCATTTCGCAATTATTTTTTTAATTACATAGGCTATACCACCCTGTATGGGCAGGCTTGAACCCAACCACCCCAGCCACCCCCCCCCCCCCCACCCGATAAGGATCCTTCCAACCCTTCTTGTATTTCTACGTATACTACGCTTTTTTTAAGGTCAAGCCTTCTACAAGTTCAAGGTTATCTACTTTTCCCTCTGGTCTAGTCTGGAAGAAATATTTCAATCTACTGCTTATCGGGAAGATTAGCAAATTAAAAAAAAACTCATCCAGATTCGAGGAAAAGGATATGATCAGTACTACTACAATTCATGTACTATAATAATGTACCAATCTCGCATAAACATGACTGGCCATGTTCTCCCCTTGACAATGTATGTAACATACGTGTTTCTGTAATTCCTTCTCCTCTCAGAAAGAAAAGCCGGAAATATACAATTTTATGCAAATGTGCAATGTTCAACGTCAGGGGTACCGAAAGGAGAAACCTCAACCCTGTCGAGAAAAATCTTTATTTACATGTATTCTTAATTGAAACCTGTATCTCGCCATTTCAATAATCGACAAAACTTTAACTTTGTCTGCCAAAAAAAATTGTGTATTTTCTAACCACGTATTATTTGGATTTTTCGCATCAGCAGATCTTTTTCGAATTCGTGAGAGGAGGTGGTCCATCTTTCAGCTTTGTAGAAAATCACTCGGTCATTGTTTTTCCTCAATTTAAGATGAAATCCATGGTCATATTTAGATAAATATAAGAATAAACAAAATAACTCAGCAGCTATGCTTTATGAGGTGATAGACATGGTTTCAGAATGACACCCTTTATCACAAGAATTGAATATCTCTGTGAAAACCATAATGCATTAGGATTGTAACTTTGGAGAGTAACATGTCAGTCTTGTATAACAAAGTATCTTTGAGAAGAGAGTGGCGTAGCTACCATGTATGTATGCTAAAGCATCTACTTTTCCTCTAAAATTCCTCAATTCAGTAAAAAAAAATCCTCCCTCTGGTGGGATTTTTTGAGCTGTCGGGGGAAAATCTTTTTTTTTTGCATTCGACCTCCTTCATTGCCATTAGAATGTCCTCAGCTTCTGAACTCATTTTCCTTGTATAATGAAAGGATTCTCTTAGTTTTGCCCGAGCTACGCCACTGGTAGAGCGGATAGAGTCCATGTTTAAAATAAAACACCATGATATCCGTATTGGATATACGCCGAAAACAATTCATTCTTAAAATTATTGGACAGTTTGAGGCCCTTAAACTGTCCAATATCTTTAAGAATGAATTGTTTTCGGCGTAAATCGTACTTTTAAAAACATTGATTACTATTCAAAGTGGCATGACCTTTGACTTTGTTCTTATTATGTTAATTGCCTTTACTGTAACAAAATGTAATCACTCCAGGTTCTAACATTCTCGCTACTAGCAGTAGGGAGTCGTTAATAGAAGAAGATAACGAAGATGAAATTTTCAATAAAAAAAAAAAAACCAGTTGTGACAAATTCTAACGCAGATTCCGTAAACCAAGACGAAATTGGATGTAATTTTTGGGGAAAAAATCAACGAGAATATTTTGCGTGATGACAATTTAGTTGAAGCTTCTTTTGATATATAGAATAAAAAGGGCGTGTCTCTAAAATTGTCGTTTTCCGGACAAATAAGAAATAATACAGTGCCTTTAAATACATGTACCGAAAAGAAATCAGTGGGGACGTTCAACTAACTGTGAGCAAGGTTAAATGAAAGAACAAATTCAGGAAGATAATTTTAAGGAGTCTAGTACGAAAAACCTGACCTTAACCCTATGAGGCGCCGTTTTATTATTTATTCCCTATTTTGTGATATCACAAATTCGAATTTGTGATATCACATATTCGATTTTTTTATATAAAAAATTCCGGCATAGTTTGTGATATCAAAAAATCGATTTTTTGATATCAAAAATTCTATTTTATGATATCAAATAATCGAATTTTTGATATCAGAAATTCGAATTTGTGATATCAAAAATCGATTTTTTGATATCACAAAATATGACGGAATTTGTGAAATCAAAAAATCGAATTTGTGATATCAAAAGATAGGGAATTGATAGTAAAACGGCTAAAAAATTGATTTTATGATATTAAAAAGTCCATCATTTGATATAAAAAAATTGAATTTGTGATATCACAAAATCAATTGTTTTGATATCACAAATTCCGTCATATTTTGTGATATCACAAAATCGAATTTTTGATATCACAAATTCTATTTTGATATATCACAAATTGGATTATTTTATGACACAAAATCAATTTTATGATATCAAAAATTCGATTTCGTGATATCACAAAATCTAATCGAATTTTTGATATCACAAATTCGATTTTTGATGTCAAATAATCGATTTTGTGGTATCAAAAAATGAATTTTTGATATAAAAAAATGAAAACCCAGCGTTTGACGGTTATTTGCACGGAAGAAGGGGGGGGGAGGGGGGCTCGGAGACTGGGTCAAAATAACCATCAAAGACTGGATTTTGGTCAGGTTTTTCGAACCAGAAAAAGTCGAGCAAAAATCTTAATAATAAGTAAAATTAATAAGATTGAAAAAAATAAGACCGAACAAAAAAAAAAAAAAAAAAGAATCAACGAATAAAAGAATGAATTATAGTGCCTCTTACATTATCATTTCCGACACAACGGCCGATTCTTGGCTTATCTTGGATTTTGTAAACTCCGGAAAAAATAGCAAAAATTGGAATAGTCAGTACTACGACACATGGAATTCTTGTCACGCGATTTCTAAATGAGGATTGTAACGGTTGTCCTGTAGATGTCAAAGTACATTTACCTATGACTGTCCAATATTTAATCTAGGTCGCGAATATTTTTTCTAATATACGCGACCTAGATTTGATACTGGAAAGTCAAAGGTAAATTTCGGACTGTTCGAACAAAGGCATGACGTCACATCAATGTTTTAACTATGTTAACATCAGAAAGACTCAAAATGTAGGCTTTTATACTTTAGGATTAAATATTACGCAAATAATTTATGGACATTTTTTTAAATATTTGACAGACACTTGACATCTTCTTGCCGGCATTCGGGTTAAGTTATATTTTCTTCCAAAGGCAAGTCTCTGAAATTAGAATAAAATTCAAATTTAGGTGAATAAATAAGTGTTTCGTATTAAAATGTAATTTCTTACTTTAGTGTACTATTTAACTACTTCACAAGTCAATCATTATAACTTTAAAGAAAATAAAATGACACAAATAATATTAACAGTTATAATTTTTTTCCTGACAATAATTATAGATAATTCTAGATTTATATCAAATTTCAACAATAAAGAATGAAATATGTGTATATATATATATATAAGGGAAGAAATCTTTATACTCAAGTCTCTAAGAAAATTAAATATCATATATTCCTGGTCATTGAAAAGTTCTTCCAATTATGATTCTCAGCTAATGTAGCATCCAACACTGATCGAGTGCCAAAACATTTCTGTTTTTTAGGATACTTCCTTTCAGAAATTCTCCTACGTATACTGTTACCATAACAGTTGAGATATTGCCGCTTTGCAACATATCCATACATCTCAAAATATAGTGCTTTTTCTAATTTAGGAATTTCCTGTCTGACACATGCAAAATGCAAGAACAAGATTATCCTCCTTCTTGAAAAAAAAATTATAAAAAGTAAATGCAACTAAAAAATCATCTATTTATTTCATGCTTTCGCTACTCGGTGGCGTAATAATATATTACTTTATACAAAGAGTTGTCTTTCCTATGTGCAAGGTAAACCGATGAGAAACGAAAGTAGAAACGAAGCATGATCTTGTTGAAAGAAATAGGAATTTCTTTTGATTGAAATGAGATTGTTTGGAAATTACCAGTGATGATAATAAACTTAAAGTTTTGCTGGAACTACATACAACTGCTCTTTTTAATGTCTTGACGTCTTGATAGTATCCATATGCCGAAATTGGTCAATTTTAAAACACACTCGTGTGAATAAAATGAAATTTAAAGTATACCAATTATAGTAAATATAAACAGTTTTTGCTGTTCATAGAACACATTGAGCTCATAGAAATGAAAATTATTACCTTCACATGAATATGCATCCTATGTATAAAATAATCATCATCGATTCATCATTACATAAACAATAAAATTATTCAACATTCATCTGCTGACTATAAATTTTGAATAGAAGTATCGTTCAGGACCTTCAGTCCTTTGATTTTTTAATGAGATGATTGGAGGAAGGGGATGGGGAAGATGTTGGACATGCATGCGTTTTGTTTAAGTATGTAACACAAACTTGGTACAGGGCATTGAGTACTTGCTTCCTGTGAAGTTTCGTGAAATTCTGTGCAGCGGTTGCAGAGGAGATGTCGAAAATGTTAAAAGTTTACGTCGGACGGACGACGACGACGACGACGGACGACGGACGGACGACGAACGGCGCGCTATAACAATAGCTCACTAGAGCTTCGTTCAGGTGAGCTAAAAACTGTGTTGCTACCGTACTTGACGACACTGAGTCTATGACATTAAATAACGTTACGTTTTTTCGCGGCAAATTTTTTGACGTAATATTCCATGGGACGCCTTAAAATACCTGCGTATTCGTCAGTAAGTAATTTTGCAAGAAAGGCACTGACGAAAATGACGAAAATTGACACTTGACGAATACAAACCAATTAACAGTATTTCGAATTTTACATTTCAAAGTTTCAATTTTTCAGAGTCAGAATTTAATTTTATACTTGGAATGGTAAAAATACCTTACATTAACGATTTATCAGAAATGCGCTCCTCTCTGGAAATCGGACAATGTAAAGTAAATACATTGTAGTAACGTAAGTTGATTCGATGCAAAAAATCACTTGCTTTTTAAAACTTTTGAATTTTTATCTAAAATACAGAACCAGTACATCACACGAAAAATCTTTTTTTTCTAGATGAGGGCACATGTAGCCAAATTCGATCAACTTCCGATAATCGGTGGATCGTCTGTCTCTTTGACGCATTTGAAATTTCTAAAACGTGGGTCCTGTAGCATCATATCCCATTCTGCTACGTCTCTCGGTACATTTTTTGACATAATAATTTTCACACTTTTTGGCCATATTACATTTAAAGACTGAGGATCACTGACGAGGATTAAGTACCCGAAACGTGCATGTCTGGTCCATGCTGCAAATTTATCTGGTCTTAAAAGATGCTATTGAATCTGAAGACGTTTAACATAAACGAAGAATACAGGAAAATAACACACCAAATCATTCATAATCAGGGCAACTTCTATTAATTACTTTTCAATGAAATATCTTTCCCTTCTTAACATCTATCTTCTCCTCTGTAAGCACCAGGAATTTAGTATAGTGGCCCGAGCACGCTATGTCACAGATCCTTACAGTTATTAAGCAAATGATAGGTCATAATGAAATTATTTGAAAATCTCATATATATGCTGCTTGCCATGGAATGGGGATGTTAACACTGATAAACTGCATTTTGTTGGCTTTTTTTAAGCCTCACAGGATCTAAATTATACATTTTCTTCCGACATATTTCATCGTAGTATTTGTTCCTTATTCTTTGTGATAAAACCATACGATAACGGGAGAAATTAAGAATAGGTAGTTGCAATTGCAACAGTGACAAATATGGCTAATGACCATATCACACAGTACAAAATCGATTATTCAGAAAATCATAAACCGATGGCATACAAAATCAAGATAAAACGAGAAGCAAAGTAAACAAATAAAAACCTCCACCATATGAAAATATTAAACTCTCAAAATGGGAGTGAGATTAGATACCCAAGAAGAGTAAGAATCTCCTGCTTTCATGTAACACCCGTCACTTTTATAAGGTAGACTTGTCACATCCGGTTACTTACATTTAGGAAGATACAAGTATATTCGGTGGATGGATGTTTCAAATGGTCTATGTCAGAATATCATTCACCATTCTGAAGAGTTGGACATCATAGTGTATGGCGAGTTCCCCATATCGACCGTAGAACTTTCTCAGTGATGAGGTTAGTCGATCACATACATATCCTTGACTGAGAAGCTTATCTGAAAGAAACCCAGCTCTCAGAACAAAATATGTATATTTGGTACTTGCTCTGGCATAGCGTATCAACAGAGATATGAATTATCCATAAGCTTGCGATGAAGGGATGTTGCTTCTCAGAAAAGGAAAGTTCGTGATGTTGAAATTGATGTTGTCACGTTTGTCATAGAGTGAGGTGTTCATGTGACCACCAGTGTCGTAGGACAACATTATGTCCAGATAGGATTCTGAATTATTTGTCTGTGTAGTATCTTTGACTTCAAGCTCCGAAGGATAGATTCTGCTGAGGTAATCCACGAATCTTAGATTATTAATGGACAGCACATCGTACATGTATCTGTAAGTGAAGAGACCAAAAATTGAACAAAGTCAGCTTCGCACGAGTAAAGAAAAATGTCTGCAAGGAGTGGGGCACCATTGGTTCCCAATGGAATTCCGATAATTTGTTGGAAGACCTTTCCTCCAAACACCACAAAAATGTTGTCAATCAGGAAGTTTAACACCTGAATAATATCTGCCTCAGTGTACTTATTTTTAGATTCGGACTTTCTTTAACAAAGTAGGTTTTGTCATAATCAACAACAAGAAATTTATATCTGCGATTGTCGTTCTTGCTTGTTAACGCATTATTCATATTTTTTTTCGAGTTTTTCTTTCTAAGTAGAATATGGGGTTGTTGTGTAAAGTGTCGAAAAATCAAAGGCTTTGATCGAATGGACTCTATTGAAATAAGTGGAATTCAGATATTTTAAAAGTTCCTTTGAATTCGTTAAAATTCACACCTGGTTTATACCGCTTCGAGAATATACTGACGAACAAGATTTAGTTGAACATTTTGAGGAACCAGCGATGAAACGTTGTTTGTACGGATTTTTATGAATTTGAAGAATGCATTATAAGTATGGTAAATCTAAATCTAAATCTAAATTGTTTGTGTCAAAGCCAAAGGAAGCGAGAACTGCTCTGTGGTTATCTATTATTTCCGACGTAGAAAGGTTTATTTGAGTGTAAGTAGGATTTCCAGGTGTCGAATTTAAACCACACCCTTTAACAAGGCTGTCGATATAGTACTTTTTGCATGTAAATGTGTAGTTATTTGAGGTTTTGTCTGCTGGTGTGATGACATAATGCTCTTGGACGTAGGTCAGCTCTGTGATAACATCAGGGGCTTTAAAGATGGACTCGAATCTGGTGTTCACATTTGCTTGTACGTTGTAAATTCTAGATAAAAATAACCTCTGATGCATTTTATCCATTCGGAAAGGGTGTCGAGTTGTACATCCTCTTTCTTTGCCAACGTCTTGCATATTCCTCACAAGAGGCCATGATAATTTTGAAATTTTGGTTACATGTAAAGGATTGACTTTACTCTCTGTATTTGGGACCTTTTTTTGAACAATTCTCTCAACATTTTGTTCTTGACTATACTCTCCGCAAGGAGAGTAGTTGAAATCCGATGAAGAATATTCGCTAGGTAATGGATGTAGTGAGTGATCGTTTAAATCAATACACTGTAGGAATCGTTGACGAGGGTTTAGTACCCGAAACGTGCATGTCTTGTCCACGCTGTAAACTTATCAGGTCTTAAATGATGCTATTGAATTTGAAGACGTTTAACATTTGAACTACTTGGTAAGTGTCACTGCTGGTGGACCAAGAGTCCCCAAGGGCACATGTAGCCAAGTTCGATCAACTTCGGTTGATCGTCCATCTCTTTAACGCATTTGAAATTTTCTGTGACAAAATTTCTTGAAATTTCTAAAATGTGGGTCCTGTAGCATCATATCCCACCCATTCTGCTACGTCTTTTAGTACATTTTTGGACATAATAATTTTCATACTTTTTGGCCATTTTACATTGTTTAGACTGAGGGTCACTGACGAGGGTTTAGTACCCGAAACGTGCATGTCTGGTCCACGCTGTAAATTTATCAGGTCTTAAATGATGCTATTGAATTTGAAGACGTTTAACAATTGTAATTGAAAATGTTAGCTTCTTGGTGTGTAGCTATAGGAAATACAAGGAGTTTATTTTCTTTTGAAATACGGTAGGATCTTTTCTGTGACAGATTTGTTTGATTTTTGATTGCAAATCTGACATTATTCATGATATATAAAAAAAGGATTTATATAGTGAAAAATTATGATAATTTCCGGAAATAATTCCGGAATTCAGTTATAGTTTTAGTTTGTTCTTCCGTCATAGATAGATAGAGGTATATTGACAGATTTTGTTCTGCACTATGAAATAGCTATTTCCTTTACATTTAGAATGAAACTAAAGAAAAATATTTTCCAATTGAAAAGTAGTTTTTTATAGCCGCTATGTCAACTTATGTCTTCATTGCAATTGCGTTAAGTTATCCGTTTAGGATTGTAGCTCATAAAGGATTTAAGTATACTTTTGTGTCCCATTGTCCAAACGATCAAATTTCGTGGCAAAGGGCAGCAGACGTACATGATTGTGAGAGAATTTCAAGCGTCTCTCGGTATCATTGCTTGCGCACTTGGAATTACACTTTAGCTGAAACATGTTTGTTTCCAGTTACAAACCAGGAAAAAGGTAAGAAAATTATGTAAATGAACTCAAACATGATTTTGTATTCAACATAGCAAATTTCCCCTGGCTTGACGGTGATGTCCTTAGATTACCGTCATACGGTATCTTCATTTCACAACCCACCCGGTAACCTAGAGCATGTACTAATAATGCTTTGGATATTCATGAAACTTTAGGTCAACGTTTTTGCTTTCACAAACTAGTTAAGGCTTTCAGAAAATTTTACAAAAAGATATTGTCAGCTGCTTTTAAAATTCGGGCCAACACCAGCAACAGAGTTAATTGATATGGGTATTTCACAAGCTGCCTTTTTATCGTAATATTATAGCAAAATAAGAAGAATCAAACGCCTTTTATACCGAGAATATGATCCTCCTGTCATCAGATGGACACTTGGTATGATACTTGACCAATCTACAGTCTTGATTCATCGTATTACATGAGCCTTGTCCAAACTTCTTTAGAGAGGTTAATGCCCCGACCATGCACCTGTCTTCTCTGAATATCCACCAGACATCTCGGGCAATAGAATGCATGAGCATGAGCTAGCTACAACCGACAAAGCACGGACTGTATCTCGTACTCTCTCTATTCTTATATTCATTTGCATAATCATCTGTGTGTTGCTCGGACCCCTGTGTCATAGTGTCTTGTTTGTATGTTCATCTAACAGTGAGGAGGCTATGTTACATCACTGTTGTGCGTTCGTCCACACCTCCTGGTAACCGGGAAAGTGGGAGAGTTGTGTGCAAGTAATCCTAATAACCACCCAATGCAGATGGCACCGATTTGGTTGTTCATGGTGCATTAGTGGGTTGAAATTTTCTTTGGGAAGATAAAGAGTTGGAACATTTTCATATTATTGAATGCGTTATATATAATGTGAAATGAAAACATTGTTTCTTTTACATGAACGTATTTGTTATAATGAGAGAAATGACAAGAAATATTCCTCTAAAGCTAATTTAAGGATCTATATTGGACAATGTAAAAACAAAAATACGTTTTGTAGATTTTAATCTCTCCCGGTAACATACATTTGTTGTTTTTTCCCTTTCTTCAAGCAAGTTGTCCCCCTTTAAAATATCAAACAAGCTCTATGTCGAAGGGTTCTAACTCTATACCTTCTTGAAGAAAATTCCCAACCAATTTCCATGAACCAGACACATGTAAAACATAAATGGCACCGGTTGCAGCTTTTAGAATATAAACATGAAATCCAAACAGAGGGTCAAAATCATAAGTCAAATGAGATAAAGAAGATCCTGACGACAATCTCAACAGCTTTTACAATAGAGCATCAAATTAAGCATCGACCGACCCCTAGCAAGCTAGAGGTGGGACCAGGTGCCGGGGAGGAGTAAGCATCCTCTGCTAGGCTAGCCGCAACCGCCGTCGATGTTCTTGCATGAAAAATGAAAACAATATCTAAAACATGCACTGTCCGAGGTAATGTCTATACAGAAAGTGCTATGGCGACCAAGTTAGGGAAAATATCTAAAACACGTACTGTCAGACCCCTCGCGGGGAACTATTTTAAGAGCTCCACAAAGTCACAAGCTTAAACTTTTGAAACTAATGGCAAAGTAATGCTAAACAAATGTATGTGTGAAATAGGAAGGACCTGTTTTAACCATTTAAATCATAACCAAGTTTGAGAATAAGAAACGTAGGAAAATTCCAATGTTAAGGTCACATTGTCAAAAGTCATAAAGTAAGATGAATGGTCTTGCAATAAGTGATTTACATGCAATATATCTAACACCAATTCTCTGTAAGCACCAAAATGTTTTGGAAACAAATGTTCATGAAATTTCATACATGGGTAGGGATAACAGCAAGGCAAAATCATCAATAGATTGTTGCCATGTGACTTTGTTGACATGGTGATCAGCTTACAAGATACAAGGATATGAAAATTAAACAATTGAAAATCCTTACTGCGTCTCACACAAATAGTTTATAGTTTCAATCCTTATGAAATTCAAACATAGAGGCTATAAGATAGTCAACCATATTTGTTAGATTGTCTTTATAAATCTTGATACTATCGCAAAAAAATAAAGCTCATTAAGGAAATAATTAAGATCTTAAATTTTATTTAATTTTTTTCCTATTGCTTTGAGTTGAAAATTATTAAGCAATTTCATTTAATGATTTGAAAGAACTTAAAATATACACAAAATTAGTAGGTTACCGGGGACCTAAATTTCCATAGCAACCGTTCCCATGAGTTTGAAGTATTGATACATTGGGCTTTCTGAGTTTGATATACAAAAAAATCCACTTCATTACAAGAATGTGATAACAACTTATTGTAACACAAAACTCTTTCAAAAACTTAAATCGAATTAGTGGGGTAAACGTTATGATGGCAACATCAAAGAAAATGTCGAATTTTAAAATTCAAACTTTGTTATAATAATCATTTCAATTCCATAAGAAAATACTTGATAAATAGAAATGATTTTGAGAAAAATAGCAACGCGAACGGTGCAAGATACGCCCGTCGGGGAATAAATTTCTCATAAGTAATTTTGTGAATACAATTATGTCTGTTTTAGTCTAAAAATTTCTTGACCTTTACATATAATTTCTCAATAAATATGATTGAGAGACAAAAGAAAAAGAAAACTTGTACGAAATATGAAGGAACACATGCTGACCTTTGACCCCTAGCCTTAAAAGCATTAGGTTCATTGACTTGCTAAAGTCAACCAACATGGTAAATTTGAAGGTCCTAGGGCCGACAGCCATTAAAAGTTCAAGGTTCATAACTCAACAAAATAATAGTAAATTGATCACGAACTAAAACTGGATCTGTTATTCATCATTTCAGTTCAATAGCTGCAAAGGCTGCCAAAAAAGTCCAGAAAACTGTAAGATTTTCTAAGTTCAGGGGCAATAACTCTGCTAAAAGTAGGTCAGCTGTTCAGAGACTTGAATTACATCTGTATTTTTTTTTTATTTTAAAGACATATATTTATAAAGTTTCAATTTAATAGCTGGATAAGCTGCGAGAAAAGTCCGAAAACTGTAAAATTGTTGAAAATTTCTAAGTTCAAGGGCCATACTTCTCCTAAGAATAGGTCATTTTTTTCAAACTCAGACTGGATCTTATTCCAATTGATATCGAGTCATGTTTCAAGTTTCAATCCACTTCTTGAAAGGCTTCAGAAAGAAGTTCGGAAAGCATGACTTCGGACGGACTGACTGAGGGACGGACTCACGGACAGTGCGAGAACGTCATACTTCCCGTCTTAAGACGGACGTATAAAAACCAGACTAGACAAACTTTTGTATGGTAACTATGGAAACAAGACCAATCTACATACAATATCTTCATGTTTCGGACTTTTTTTAAGTGTTTGAAATTAAATATCTTATAAAGTTATTAAGGAAAAAATCTATGTGACATTAAAGAGTTTTAGAGATTGTATAGAAAAACTTTCATTCAATAGTTATTGTTTTAATTTGAAATGGCTGTATCAAAGGAAAAAAAGGCCTCTCTCATGTTTGAAGTCAAATCTTATATATGTTTCCTAAGCAACGGCTTATTTCTTTTAGTATATCTTTTTCATTTTTTGTCCTTCGATATTGTCAGAAATTAGGACTGCAATCTGAAGTAAAATGAGTACTTTTCCTTTGATATTCTCCACGTTACCTTGACAACAAAGAAAAATACTTGTCATTGATTGCCACCTGATTAGTTCTAACTTTAAACTTCCTTAAATCATTTCGATTCTCCATTATTTCAGTTAAAAGTGACAAATTATTTTTTTTTTCAGAAAATGGTATATTCGTTGCCATGGTCCATCTCTCCCCTCATGTAATGGTTTTATGAGATAGAGTTAGGATCCAACATTGCAGTTCAATCGTTTATGTGTGTAGAAAATGTCTTATGAAGAGCCGATGTGGGTTCAAAAAAGCTGAAAATTGCACTTTTGCAACTCGTTTCCATGGCAACCATTACGAATATGAGTATTTTTTTCATCAATTTGAAGCATTATAGTTATGGCCTTACATTTAGATAGTTATCGTAAGGATCTGTGACCTAGCATTTCCATGCCCCTATTCTACATTGCTGGTGCTTACAAAGAATTGGTGTCAAGCCCCACAACTTTTAGTTCAAGAGACATACATGTAACCTAGATTAAAGTTGAAGAAAAGTAGGTTAAAATTCAAGGTTAAGGTCAAATTGTCAAGTTCATGATGTAAACGAATTATCTTGTCATAACTTATCTAGATGTAAAATATTAAAGTCCTACCATTTATGGTTCAACAGATATATCCAAGTTTTAAACTTACTAGTTTGCATCCCCCTTTCCTTCCGCTAAGATATCTCAAACATGTGAGAAAATATCTGAAAACCCGTAATATATATATTAGATAAGATACATATCATTTGAACTATACAAAATTTAAAGGCATTTCAAGGAGCAATTGGTTTTATATAATTTTGCTTAGTATTTTCCCTAAAAACGGAAAATAATTAAAAGGTCAAGATTAAAAGGTAAAACAAGTGGTCCCAAAAGATGCGCCTTTTTAAGATACATACACATGTAAAATACGAAAGGCCTATCATCTCTACATAAATTTTATACCTTTTGTATAAAGGAGGACGGAATGACGGGCGGACAGACTGACGGACGGACGAGCCAATACCTTTCTGCCCTCTTGGTAAAAAATACCTGGGGCATAAGAAGTGAAATGCCTACAATTATGCACTATATATCTATTGTGTTCCAGAATGATAAAAACATGGAACATTGAGTAAAATACTTCATTATGTTCATTAACATCATATCTTGAAATTCATTTAGAAATTCATCTTCGAAGCATGCATTTCAAGACCACAAGACAAGCAACATTCTTATTATACTATCGTTTTTTTTTAAGTTTATTCTAATCCATTCGATTATTAATTTAAATATTTTTATATACAACAATTTTAGCGTGCTTTTTCAATACTAGTGCCTTACATGTAACTTGTTCAGAGTTCCTATAATGTTTGTGCGTTCTGATTTTAGGTAAAGGAGGTCGTTGCAGCATGTTTGTTTTTGTGATAGAATTGCTTGAATATTGATAAGATTGTGACAGGTTTTAATCTATCATTTTTAAGTTAGAAAAAGTCTTATGGGTTACAATGCGTGTGATGCCTAAATGGAAGACGTATTTAGAATACCGTTTAGTGAATCCTTTGATTGACCTATGATCTATTTACGATATAGGTAATTGTGAATTCTCAGAGATATATATTTCATTTAAATATAGAACATTTCGAACAGGAATACTTAAATATCAAACAACTCTGGCGGAAAAGACGAGGATTAATTGATATTAAAATTCCCATCGAAATTCATCAAAGAATCACCAATGCAACTATATCGTAGATTCGATCCTTATGTCACCAGAAAGACACTCTGTATGGTATATGACCCATTTACAACCTTGTGTCCGTTCCTGCTTCAGGAATGTACAGAAACAGACTATGATAATGAGCGCATTGATGAATTGATGAAGCTTGTCAGAGGAGATGGCGTCCTGATGACCTGAATGTTGTATGGACTCCTCAGTGTGATTTCATATATGAGCTTGTTCCAGTCTAAAGGGCACGGACGGGTTTCCTTTGCCCTTATGCGCATGATTTCGTTTTACTTATCTAACGGGCACCTGATCCCACCTCTAGCTTGCTAGGGGTCCGTCGATGCTCACCATAGTGCTCTATTGTGAGTGCTGTTGAGATTATCGTCAGGATCTTCTTTAACTCATTTACGTGGACCCCTGCCTATGGTCCATTTGCTTGTGTGATCATCTTACTATGAGGAGGCTATTATAACACCAACTGTGTGTTATCGAGACCGCTGGAAATGGGGGGTGTCCATTGATCTCCTTTATTTATTTTTATTCTTGTTTATTTTGATTACGTCTTCTGTAGTTTGTACATATATTCCCGGTCCTGTATCTGTCTCTTGTTGCACTTGTCCTCACTGTAATGTCGGTTTTCGGTATTTTCTTTCTTTACTGTCAGTGCTGTTACTGGGTCCTGTTATAGATCCCCACCTTCCATTTAAGATAGAGCATCCCTCAGGTCTCAGATGCTCATATTTCCAAAATAACAACTTTTACAATATTTTCTATTCCACATATTCAAATCTTATGTTAGACCTGATATAAAAACAAAATATAATTCGTGGTTTACGCCGTTTGAACTTTAACATTGGACTCTATGGGAAAAGTAAGAAGAATCCTTTTTTAGAGGTGATAAAATGTAACTATAAATTTAAAGATTCTTTTCCCAAAACCATATTAGTTTGATAATCTGAGCAATATTGTGAAATGAAAAAATAGGGTATCCAGGCAAAACATTACCAGCAATTCTGACCTGAGAGATACTCTACTTTAAGTCTGAAATTTTAAGTTTGTTCAGCGCCGTGCCATTCATTTCAGTTGCGTCCTTTATGCCAAATTTCGTTTTACAGTAAATATCTTTGGA
The DNA here is from genome assembly GCA_033119305.1 of Pinctada imbricata. NCBI lineage: Eukaryota > Metazoa > Mollusca > Bivalvia > Pterioida > Pteriidae > Pinctada > Pinctada imbricata. The sequence goes on along the minus strand of VSWD01000003.1, from coordinate 25,438,941 downwards.
TATTGATATTTTAGATATTTGTTTTAGATATTATGTCGTTGGTCACAAACTACTTAAATTTATTTCCTTTTAACTTGAACGTTATTTTTTGTGAAAGACATTTTTATCCATATTTGTATTGTTTTGACAAAATTTACTTGGTGAATTTAAAATTCCCAGCATTTAGAATTTGTAATGTTTTTTTCCTATTTTCGATACCATGACCAGAGTACTTCAGCATTGAGTTGTTCATTTGCTTTTTATTTGATAATTTCTTAAAATTAGAAGTGTGCAAGGTCGCATCAATTCATATACGTTGCACCGTCTGTCTCGTCTGACGCGCTTACCCATTGACTCTGTAGTATTATGGATATTGATATTGGTTTTCCTTCCTGTTCGTTGGTGTGAATCCATTATTTCTGTCTCTCTATTTCCTCTCTCTCGTGTCGTGTTAGTCGTGATGCTGTCAATTTTGAGGATCTCCCTATTATCTTCCTTTTGTTGTTTATTTCCCTACTTAATATTTTTGAATTATGAGTCTGACTTCGTGTTAGATATTCTGTAGGTTTAAATACGGAGTCCCAAATACAGAGAAAGTATGTCCTTTACATGGAACCAAAATTTCAAAATTATCTTGGACTCGTGTGAAGAATATGCAAGAGGTTTGGGCAAAGAAAGAGGATATACAGCTCGACACCCTTTTCGTTTGGATAAAATTCATTAGAGGGTTACTTTTATCTAGAATTTACAGATTAAAATCAACTGTGAACACCAGATTTGATCTTTAAAGACCCAGATGTTATCACAGAGCTTACTTACCTCCAAGAACATTATGTCACAACAGTAGCAGACAAAGCCTCAAATAATTACACATTTACTTGCAAAAAGTACTATTTCGACAGTCCAGTTAATGAGTTGGGTTTAAATTCGACACATGGAAATCCCACTTACACCCCAATAAACCTTTCTGCCTCTGAAATAATAGATAACCCCAAATCAGCTATTGCTTCCTTTGGCTTACATACTAACAATTAAGATTAAGAATTACCATACTTATAATTATACTGCATACCTAAAATGCATACTATTAAGAATCCGCACAAACAACGTTTCATCGCTGGTTCCTCAAAATGTTCTACCAAATCTGTATCGATCTTACTCACCAAAAAAATTATCCGAAATCAAATTTGGGCTTCAAAAATATTGTTCTACAGTATATTCTAGCAGTGGTGTCAAGCAGATGTGGATTTTAAAGAATTCGAAGGAACTTTTAGAACATCTGAAGTCCGGTCATTTTAGTAGAGTCCATTCGATCAAAGCCTTTGATTTTTCGACACTTTACACTACAATCCCACATTCTAAATTGAAGGAAAGACAAAAATATAAGTTATGCGTTTACAAGCAAGAACGGCAATCGTAAATACAAATTTATTGTTATTAACTATGACAAAACCTACTTCGTAAAAGAAAAGTCCGATTCTTAAAATAGGTGTACTGAAACAGATATTATTCAGATGTAAAACTTTCCGATCAACAACAATTTTTTTGGTGTTTGAAGGAAAGGTCTTCCAGCAAATTGTCGGAATTACAATGTAGACCAATTGTGCCCCACTCCTTGCCGACATATTCCTTCACTCGTACGAAGCTGAATCATACAATCTTTGGTCTCTGAAGGGAAAAGATACTTAGTTTCTGACTTCAACTTTACTTACATATACATAGACGATGTGTTGTCCATCAATAATCTAAAATTCGCGCATTACCTCAGCAGTATCATTATCAATACTTGTAGTCTATCCTTCGGAGCTTGAAGGCAAAGAAACTACAGAGACAAATAATTCAGCATCCTATTTGGACACAATGTTGTCCTACGACAATGATGGTCACATGAACACCTCACTCTATGACAAACGTGACGACTTCAGCATTACACACTTTCCTTTTCTGAGTAGCAACACCCCTTCATCGCCTGCTTATGGCGTGTTCATATCTCAGTTGATACGCTATGCCAGAGCAAGTACCAAATATACGGACTTTGTTCTGAGAGCTAGGCGTCTTTCAGATAAGCTTCTCAGTCAGGGATATGTTTGTGACCGACTAACATCATCACTGAGGACGTTCTACGGTCGCTATTGGGAACTCGTCATACATTATGATGTCACACTCTCCAGAATGGTAGATGATATTCTGTCATTGACCATTTGAACTATCCAACCAAAAATTGTACTCTATGTCTTCCGAAATGAAAGTTATACATGTAGTTCTACCGAATTATAGCGGCAGGTGTTGCATGCAAGCAAGAGATGCTTACTCTTCCTGTGCACCTTTTCATATGGTGGAGTTTTTTGTTTGTTTGCTTTGGTTCCTGTTTTATCCTAATTTTCTATGCCTTCGGTTTCTGATTTTCTGGATTATCAATTATCCATATTTGTCATTTCTTTTTTCTTAAGATATCAGATTAATGCTGTAGATGACGACTGGTTGCACGAATAAATGAGAGAAATTAATATGGCATTCTTATATTTATTGTTATTTGAATTTGATTGCACATGGGCTCATCCGAGGCAGCGGACCCTGTCCTTTATCGCCAAGCTGCCTTTTTACGTCTAAGTACGGCTTTTATTTTCAGAGCAAATGAATAAGATGATAGGTTACAAGACAATAAATATATAATTTGACAATTTGAAAATCTTATTTTTCCTTTTGAAGCATTCATTAATTTCTTTAATGATATTGATCAAAATTAATAACCAAAAGCCGACGGAAAATTTTAATATAACACCTACTTATTAAATCCAAATACATTTATCAATTGATCTTGACTAGTACTAGAGGTTGGAATAACGTACTCGACAGAGCAAAAAGGAGGAAATTTAAACGTTTCATCTTTTGACAGATATGTGTTTCCTTTTTATTGATTTTCTTTTTTGATTTATAACTATGTTTTAAACGCTAATTATGTATTATCCCTTATAAGTATTCCATAAAGATTTGTCGATGCATTTTTAACATTTAGTTAAAAAAATCAGGCAGTATAAAGAATCTATATACTTTCGAGATAATAAAAAACCCCATAAAGATACATTCTCGAATTCTGCATGATTTTAATTGAATTGAGTCTATCATTATAATGAAAACTAAGACACATGGTGGTTGCAAAAATTACATTTGCCTTCGCTACCAAGATTGTCATTATTGAAATATATGTTCTATATCACCAATTGTCGTTGTACTAGACACGTGTTTCGGATATTTTAATCCTCGTCAGTGGTAGATCATGCGTAACATTTTAAATTCATCTAACGTGAATTTGATGAAGATGTAATGAATCAATTATTATGAAAATGGGTACCCTTTTAAAAGCTACTTTTCTCTGATTCAGGCAAAATGTGAATAGTATTAAGCACTTATTTGCATCAATGCAGTACTGTAGCAGAAAAAAAAACATGGTTGACGGATACGACTTGGAAATGAAAGTAAAGATAAAAAGGGATAAAAAAAATCGGTAATCTCGGAAAACTACCGCGCACTTAACCTTATGTCGAAGGATATACATGATGTATTAGCCACAGCTCTATTGAAACGATGAGCTACTGTGTACTTGGTTTATGTGTAATCATTTGTGTTTTGTGTTTTCCTGTGACTTGACGTTCCTTGTACCACTACGTCTCTTTCTATGCGTGTCTTCTTTGTGTTTTACAGTGTGGGTGTTTGGGAGGTTGCTGTTGGTGCTGCAACTAGGTGTTGTTGGAGATCCCCTCCTTTCTTATCTAGTTCTTCTCGTCATGCGTTATATATAGATGTATTGCATATAATTATGCCGAAAACAATTCGTTCTTTATTTTTCAATATCAGAAAAATGAATATGGTTTGAAATTATCTTTAAGAAGGTAAAGAGTTGGAACCCCTCCGCATTATTAATATCAAAACTTATTTCATTTTGCAGTGTGGAGCATTTAAACGCGTTCCCCGTGACATTGGATGTTTTAAGTGTATTAATTACTTCTTTCCAGCTCTGTTGCATGAAAGAAGCTTTGTTTTGTCACTTTATCAATCTGACATCATACATTTTATTTGGCAATTTCGGAAACTTGTCATTTCATCCAGTAATTTTAGCGAAATTAAAAGAGGTTCACATCTAAGCATCAGGCGTCGGATCGTTTCGCCCTTTTTTACCTTCGCCCAGGGTACTTTCGCCCCTCTTCCCCTTCTCCCAGGGTCGTTTCGCCCCTCTAGGTGGATCGTTTTGTCCCTCAAGCTGAGTCGCTTCGCCCCTCATGGTAGGTCGTTTCGCTCCTCAAAGTTGGTCTTTCGCCTCTCGAGGTGGATTGTTTTGCCCCTCAAGGTGGGTCGTTTCGCCCCTATTTTTAAATTAGATAAAAGAAATATGAAGGTGAACAAATGAGAATAAAAGAAAAAAAAACTAGACAAAATAAAATAAAGCAATAAAAAGATAAAAGAAATATGTATGTGAACAAATGAGAATAAAAGAAGAAAAAAAAAACCACAAATAGATAAATAAAAGAATAATAAAAAAGTGGTATGATAAGAATAATACAGGTGAACAAATGATAATAAAAGAAAGAAAAACAAACAAACAAACAAATAGATAAAAAAAAAAATTATAAATATATAAAAATGTTTCGTATTGACTCACATAACAAGCAAACTTGCAACTTCTGAAAGTGTCCTTAAATAAAGAAGGCGAAACGACCCACCCTGAACGGTGAAACTATCAATCTTAAGGGGCGCACCTAGAGGGGCGAAATGACCCACCTACAGGGGCGAAACGACCCACCTTAGGGGCGAAACGACCCGGGGCGAAGGGAAAAAGAAGCGAAACGAATCGGAACCCTTTTCATAAGCCGCCGAAGTTCATTTCACTAGCGCTCCGCCTGGATTCATTTTTAGAAATTAAATTTATGCATTGCGGAGAGTGCGCGGTTCCAAATTTCCTATAGGGTCGATTCAGTGGCATATCCGGATAAAATCTTAGTGCAAAAAGTATTGGAGAGATAGTGCTTGAATGTTAACTTCCTTTAATTTCCATAATATTTTACGATGAAATTGCAAGTTTCCGAAATAGCAAAAACATATATATGATGTCACATTGATAAAGGGCCAAAACAAAGCTTCTTTCGGGTGCCAGAGCTTGAAGGAAGTAAAAATACGCTTAAAACACATGAATTCATGGGGAACGATTTTAACTGTAAGTAAGGTAATACACTGTTAAAAAAATTAAATGTTCCCATTGTTATATAATGGTACATAGAATGTAATATCCTTTTGGGATAATCAATGCTACATCTTCAAGTTTTATCATGTGTATATGGTTAATCTGTTCAATACAGACATTGGTTATTAAAAAAAAGACTATTAAATATGTCTTAATATATTTATGTTAATCATTTGAAAAAAAAGCAGCTGCAAACGTGTGTGATATGAAAGTAGAAACCTTGCTCCTTTAATTTTTTTTAGCAGTGTAGTATCTAATTAAGAAGGATTGAAAAGGAAGCTGCGGGCTTGAATAATTTTTTTAATTATCAATACTCATGTAATTAAAATCAATATAAATGTTGATTCAAACAAAAAGAAGAATTTAGTGTAGCTCAATTTAGCAATAAACAATAATTGCTGTGTTCAAAGCTTCAATATAAAAACAATCAAACGTTCTCCTGAGAGTTTTTTTTTTAATTCTTAATAATATTTTATCAGATTAGTATGCATAAAATGATAAACGTAGTCAAATATTCAATAGCATGTTTAGAATAAATAAATGAATGACTTTAAAAGGGAAAAATGAAACTTTGCTTCTATCATTGCTTAAAACACGGATTCTTAAAAAGCCCCCACCCTCCCTTTTTCAGTTTTTCGTCTCTGGGTCATCGCTCACCCTCGCTACATACCCCATTTTATCAAAAGATGTGGCGTTCTGTAGCTAGGGGGGGGGGGGGCAATGTGCTAAACAAGTTTTCCATTTTCCATTGATGTCTATAGAAAAAAACATATTTTGCTCCAAAATTTAGGAAAACGACGCACGATAAATATTATCCAGCTACTGAAACCAAGAACTGGCATCAATGTTGTGAAAGCATTTTCTTGAAGTTCCCATTTTGAATATTCCACTTTTTTCAGGGCGGATTGTATGCCTTATCTTATCAGCTCCTTTAGATTTTAAAAATAAAACCAGGGGGCGGTAGTGATTTGAATTTAAGTGGCTTATGAAAAGCACTTTGACTGGAAGCATCACCGATGAGGATTTGATATCCGAAACACGTGTCTGATGCATGAAAATTCGTTTGAAATATTCTTCAAGAAGGTATATAGTTGGAACAGTTCCGTATTATTGCAGTTATTATGGCATGTATTTCAGAAATGACACCTACATAGCCATGGTATAGTGTCCGTAAATTCCAGGTACATTAATCTAATAGTAACATAACTACCAACTGAAGAAAAAGAACTTGATAGGTTTTCAGAGAATCAGTCGCAGAATATGCGCATGAGCATTAGTCATTTAATACAGGACGAATTTTTATAGCATCTATAGGGATCAAATCAAAAGTCATATAAGAAAACATATAAGATGATTTCATACAATAAAATCTTTTTGATCTAAAATTATGTTATTCGATATATTTTATATTGTCTAATTAACACATTAGCGTATCGCAAATATAAGAAATCGTAACAAAGTTCTACTTTCGTTCCAGATGGGTGTCCTTGGCTTGAAACCCGAGATGGCGGTCTAAGTATCAAGTATGAGAAATGCAAGGAAAGCATATCTAACTGTCCTAGTGCACGGAGCGAATGGTTCACTTCTCATCAACTCTATAAATGTGAGGCTAAGTACATAATTGAAAACTTTCCCTTACGTTTCATCACAAATGTAAACATTATAGCTAGATTTGGCCAGATTTGACATCTCCGAATCCGATACACTCTTTCAGTACAGTTCAGACTATTTTCTTTGAACGGCAGTAGTATAAGATGAAAATATTGTGCTTGCTGTTGGGTTGATCAAGATATGAAGTTAACTATTTTTGTGTATTGTACCTGATCTCCTGGATAATTATAGAAATAATGCTTTTATTTCCTTAAAGCTATTACCTTATACTTGATTACAGCTAAATTAAAAAAAAATCCCCACAATGTGCGAAGAACCAAATACTTCTAAAAAATCGGTACACCTTTTAAAATGGCAATATTGGAACTCTTCGACATTATTTAACTTTACCTAAAAACTTGAATGTTCTTACACAAGGCAGGCATATCCTTCAATGTGGATCTTGCCATTATAGAATACCTTCATCATTATCTTCTTAACCAATCTTTCAAAACCACACAAGTTTTCCTATTTGAGCTTATTCACCCTCAACTTTCTGGATTCATTAAAAAAAGAACAGTGAGCGGACCCAACTGGAACTAGAGTACATCATGCATGCATATTGTTCTCAAACTCCCTGCAGTGGTTCCATAAATTATAAATTTTTAAAGTTTACGCCAGGCGAATCCCGACGACTACATACAACGACTATAGACGTACGCATTTCTTTGAAACAAGTTCACTTCAGTCTCTATAAGTTGTTTATTAAGGAAATTTCTGAAAGTTGCATTCCATAATATTATATGTGATCTACCAATAATGACAGAATGTTAAACGTCCCCAAATTCAATAGCATCATTTAAGAACAGACAAATTTTCAGCATGGATCAGACATGCACTTTCGGGTACCTAAACCTCGTCAGTGATCCTCAATTTAAAGGATGTAATATGGCCAAAGAATGTGAAAATTATTATGTCAAAAAATTCATCGAACGGCGTAGGGGGAAAGGTGGTAAATGATGATAAAGGACCCACGTTTTAGAAAATTTAAGAAATGTTGATAACAAGAACTTTCGAATGCGTTGAAGCGACGATCTATCGAAGCTGATCGAACATGGCTACATGTGTCATCGGGGACTCCTGGTCCATCAGCACTGGCACTCACCAAGTGGTACATATGTTAAACCACTTCAAATTCAATATCATCATTTAAGAACAGATCAATTTTCAGCATGGATGACATGCACGTTTCGGGTACTGAACCCTCGTCGGTAATCCTCAATATAAACAATGTAATACTGCCAAAGAGTGTGAAAAGTATTAGGTCCAAAACTACTAAATGACGAACATGCAGCGGGATGGATGGGAAATGATACTACAGGACCCACATTTAAGAGCTTCCAAGAAATTTGATAATAGGAACTTTCGAATGTGATTTCTTTTCATTTATAGAACTGATTTATTTTGGAGTCTTTTTCGTTTAATTATCTTATATGTTGTGTACTCCTTCATATTTAACATCATTTGGTATCAGCTACAATATTTTCCCTGGTAGATTTTTGGATTTTTTTTCTCATTCTCGAAAGATTTTTTTTTTTCACTTTTAATAATTCCTTGATTTTATATATTAGTTCCAGGTTGTTTCGTTAATCCAGATACATTAAGGTAAGGAAAAAAAAACTGTTAGTATAATTAATCCTGTAACAAAGCAAAATATTTTTACTCTAAACATTGTATATAACATCACCTTATGAATTATGAAAACGAAGTAGTGCTTTGAAAATTGGACGATAACTTTCTTGTTGTCGTGAGAGAGTAAGTGTTTTGAATGTATTTCCATGACACGTTCGCTACAGCACCTTCTATATAGACATAACGTCAGCCAGTGCATAATTTGTCGATACTGTTTTCAGTTTCGTGCATGAACATAAAAAGCGTGTACAGCTACTCAAACAGGTGATGCTTACTCCTCCCGGGCACCTGGTCCCACCTCTAGCTTGCTAGGGGTGCGTCGATGCTCAATTTGGTGCTCTAATGTGAGTGCTGTTGAGATTGTCGTCCGGTTCTTCTTTGGCTCACAGAATTACTGATTCATGGATAATTCTTCGAATTTTTTTATATTAGATCCCCTTTGAGGACGTATATAAGTGCTTCTTTTTAGTAAAGTTGATATTCACAATTTCTCTGAGTACTACTGGAGAATGGATAATATATTTCAGTATTCATTTGTTTAAGACCATTCATTAGACTTTTCAATTCTAGGATAGTTTTCTCTATAATATTCATAGAGAATATGATAAGAATACTACGGCTATATGGAGTAACATTTCATATTGCTTCCAGTACGGAATTTGAGATGTTTAAACGTACTGTACTGTTAGTGCTATTATATTTTTCCTTGTCATCAACGAAAAAAAAAAAATACTGAATACAATGTAAGGTTTTTTTCTACAGCATAACGAAATATTTGAACTTTAGAACATAAAACGATAGCTTCCCCTGCTAATTTTCATATAACTGACATTTGAACTTTGAAACCAGTATTTTTTCTGAAGTCCAACCATTGCATGTATCATGATATTAGACAACCATCGCATGCATTATGATATTACTTTGAACTGTTCCAAACAGTTTGAAAAGGAGATGCGAGGAGAACAGAACATTCCTAAAATACTTCTTTAGAAAACATTTCCCCCTTATTTTTTCCTCTTACGTATGAGTATTTGTAAACATTCTATCTAACGATATTTACAGAAACTGTTATAAAAAATCGGGTCAATATGAATAATTTTCTTCTGAACTCTTATTTCTATATACTGAAAAGAGCAACATCAACGCTGCAAAGGGGCACAAGAGCACAAGAAACTGTGAAATTGTTAAAAGTTTAAGGGTCATAACTCTGCTGACTGCATAACTCTAGGTCAACTGTTCAGAGACTTGAATTAGATCTGTAATTATTCATTATGAAGGTATATACTAAGTTTCAATTAAAAAGCTTCAAAAACTGATAATAAAAGCCTGTGAAACTGTAAATTGGTGAAAATTTCTATGTTAAAGGGCAATAATTCTGCAATAAAAGGGTAATTTTTATCTGAATCTCGACGTTGATTTGTCACTATTTATTATGAGGTCATATATCAAGTTTCAATTCAATAGCTGTAAAGGCTGAATAAAAAATTCCGAAAAACATTAAATTTGCTGAAAATTTCTATCGTCAAGGGCCATAACTCTACTAAAAAAGGGGTCATTTTTTCTGAATCTCGAACTGGATCTATAACTATTCATTATGAAGGCATATATCAACTTTCAATCTAATAGCTTCTAAGTCAGAAAAACTGTGAAATTGTTGAAAATTTCTATGAACAATGTCCATAACACTGCTAGAAATAGGTCAATTTTTCAAAACTGGATCTGTAATTACCTTTTATAAAGGCATGTATAAAGTTTCAATTCAATAGCTGGAAAGGCTGTAAAAAAGTAAGGAAAACTGTGAAATCGTTCAAAAGTTCTAAGTTCGAGGGCAATAACTCTGATTATAGGTCAAGCTTACGAAAAATCGAACTCAATTTTACGCCGCTTAATATGAAGTCATGTGTAAACTTTCAATCCAATATCTTGAAAGGCTGCAGAAAAAAGTCCGGAAAACATTACCTCGAACGTTGAGACGACGAACGGACGGACACACGGACGGACGAACAGCGCAATAACATAATACGTCCCGTCTTAAGACGGGCGTAAAAAATCATGCCTCTGGCTTTTATGATTTCCGAATTAATATACAAATATACAAACGTTAATTTAAATGCAGACACGGATAAGCGTATATGTCTACACATCTATAGTGGACAGATATAATTAACTTGTCTATACGTAAATGCAAGCGCGGATTTAGAGGGGAATTTGCCATAAATGCTTATCTCCCAATTTAACGTATACGTTGCTCGAAAGCATGGACTCAACCCCTTCTGATAACATGGGATCCCCTTCCCTCCGTGGATTTATTTTTCTAGACCCGCCATGCGTATGTAAATGCAATAAGAAGAATAAGAAATATTAAGAACGGTATACACATCAATTTGTAAAAAGAAAAACCACATAGAAATGAAGATCTTCCGTGAAAGTTTCAACAAAAAGTTACATGTATCCCAGATGCTTCTTATGGAAGGAAATGGATCTAAATAAAAAACAATTTGCCTGCCAAGGGTTTCAGTGTGAGAGACCACGGCTATTCATGATACTCATCTTATGAGCAGAATAGTTGTCACATAAGTATATAACAATGTACCAATCAAGGAAGTCAAAACGGAAGCTTGATATTATGATACAGTAGACCCTTAAGTGTAGATATTAAAAAAAGGAATTATGTGAGTGTCCTTAATATGTCAATTAAAATGTTTGCGTCGCCCCATAATTCCATTTAGTGGCAGAAACTACAAGGATTTTCGTTTTATGTTGAGATTTTTCTTTTAATCTTCATATATTAATAAAGATATTGATTTTACTGGTCTTGTACCTCTATTCTGTCTGTTAACGTTGTTGATATTTCTAATGTCCTCTCCTTATTTCTTTTAAAGAAGATTGTGTTGTTTTTCTTTTGAGGACTAAGTACGAAAGTATATTTGATAATATCTTTTTTACCTGAACATTTATTTTTTGCACTTTTCTATATAGCAATCAACCGCTTATTCCATGTTTAATTTCAATGAGCTCGTACATATTACATCATTTTTACATGTTGCACTTCATGAGTTAAAGAAGAGCTTGACGATAATCTCAACAGCACTCACAATAGAGCATCGACGGACCCCTAGCAAGCTAGAGGTGGGACCAAATGCCCAGGAGGAGTAAGCATCCCCTGTTTCCTAGCCGCACCCGCCGTCGATGTTCATGCATGAAAATGAAAACAATTATATATAAAATACATGCACTGCACTGTCTGAATTCATGTCTATATAGAAGTGCTATGGCGACCATGTCAGGGGAAATTATTCAAAACATCTACTGTCAAACCCCTTACGGGTAACTTTTTCACGAGCTCCACACGGCATAGGGCATAAGTGTGACACAAATGAGTCAAAGAAGATCCTGACGATAATCTCAACAGCACTCACAGTAGAGCACCACATTGAGCATCGACGGACCCCTAGCAAGCTAGATGTGGGACCAGGTACCCGGGAGGAGTAAGCATCCCTTGTTTGCTGTCCGCACCCGCCGTCGATGTTCATGCATGAAAATTAAAACAATATATAAAATGCATGCACTGCACTGTCTGAGGTCATGTCTATATAGAAAGTGCTATGGCGACCATGTCAAGGGAAAATATTTAAAACACCTGCTGTCAAACCCCTCGCAGGGAACTTTTTTCGAGCTCCACGCGACAAAGGGCATTAAGTGTGACACAAATGAGTTAAAAAAGATGTTTCAGTGTTGTTTCTTGTTATTTTGGTATAATTGTTTTCATTTTGTCCAGCTATTTGACGGCTCACGTTCTGTTTACATTTGTTGTGTCAAATGTGTGTGCTTTCCGCAGTAACCGCAGCAACCACAACCTCTTAACGGGTTTTTCCTAATTCTGAAATATTATTTGAGATAATATTATTTCATTTAACTATAATATGAATCATAAATAAATCTACAGAGACTTCTCAGACACTAATTTGGACGGAAAGCGTCCTGAATATATCATTACAACGGCTGTTAATACTATTGAACAGAACGAAACAAGAACAATTCTTTCCTCGTTGTCATGGAACACAAAGGCCTTCTATTCAGACTTAGAAGGTAAGATAACTGTACTATATATATGCGTTGGATATGTAAGATTTTGCAATAATTTTTGGATAGATATCTAACAATCAGAGATGATTGGACGTTTAGACATATCTATTTCAATTTTTATAAGATATAGTTATGCTTCCTGTTTCTATGATCCTACATTTAATTCTCCTTCTGTTTGTCCGTTTTTTCTATTCTTGTGAGAAAAAGGTTCCGCCGTTTTCATTGTTTGATATATCCTCCCTATTTCGGTTTTGGCTCATGATTTAGTTCACCTGAGCGAAGCTCAAGTGAGCTATTGTCATAGCACGCCGTCCGTCGTCCGTCCGTCGTCCGTCCGTCGTCCGTCGTCCGTCCGTCGTCCGTCCGCCGTCCTTCCGACGTAAACTTTTAATATTTTCGACATCTCCTCTGCAACCGCTCCACCGAATTTCACGAAACTTCACAGGAAGCAAGTACTCAATGCCCTCTACCAAGTTTGTGTTTTTGAGCCGATCTGAAATCCAAGATGGCCGCCACATGCTCTAATTGGCTGATACATTTTCGACATCTCCTCTGCAACCGCTGCACAGAATTTCACGAAACTTCACAGGAAGCAAGTACTCAATGCTCTCTACCAAGTTTGTGTTTTTAGTAGGCGGTCTGAAATCCAAGATGGCCGTCACAGGCTCTGATTTGTCTGACACATTTTCGACTTCTCCTCTGAAACCGCTTCACAGAATATCTCGAAACTTCATAGGAAGCAAGAACTGAATGCTCTCTACCAAGTTTGTGTTTTTCGAGACGATCAGAAATCCAAGATTGCCGCCACAGGTTCTGATTGGCTGACACATTTTGGACTTCTCCTCTGAAACTGCTTCACAGAATATCTCGAAACTTCATAGGAAGCAAGAACTGAATGCTCTCTACCAAGTTTGTGTTTTTCGAGACGATCAGAAATCCAAGATGGCCGCCACAGGCTCTGATTGGCTAACACATTTTGGACGTCTCCTCTGAAACCGCTGCACAGAATATCTCGAAATGTCACAGGAAGCAAGAACTCAATGCCCTCTACCAAGTTTGCGTTTTTCGAGCCAATTGGAAATCGAAGATGGCTGCCATAAGCTCTGATTGGCTTACACATTTCCGTCTGCTCCTCTGAAACTGCTGCACAGAATTTCTTGAAACTTCACAGGAAGCAAATACTCAATGCTCTCTACCAAGTTCGTGTTTTTTAGCCGATCGGAAATCCAAGATGTCCTCCATAGGCTCTAACTGGATGACACATTTTTGACTTATCCTCTTAAACTACTGCACAGAATGTCACCAAACTTTACAGGAAGTAAGTACACATTGTCCTTCTCAAAGCTTCACTAAAAGTGATTTTCTTCAGTTCTTATACTGACTTTGATTGAAAACATACATACAGTCTCCTCAGGTGAGCGATGTGGCCCCCTTGTATGAATTTGTATGCCTATTAGTTGTAAATTTTTCGTATTGATTTTGGGTTTTGCATTTGACTTTCATTCACTGATTGAACCCGTTTCAGTAAAATTGAATTCAGTCTGTATTCCACAGTTTTGTCATACGCAGGATACATATTTCTGCCATATTGTCAACAACAAAAAAACCTTCAAGTGAAGAGACAAACTGATCATTAATTTCAAGATATGAATCATAAGAAACCCCTTCTTTCTTTTCATCAGTGGAAAACATTTTCTCAAAGGCACTCTCGTGTAAATAGGCTTTTCCATCGATTAATGTCTGGTTATTAACATCAAAGTAAGACAAATGTACCCTTAAATACCGATGAAACATTTCATATTTAGTATCATTGAGATTATGAATGAATGGAAGGCAAACAGATAAATTAAAGAAGCAGTTATCATGACTGATTATGAATATAAACATCAATCTAGCGTAAACATTTCTTTATGTATAGTAACTTTTCGTGTGTTTTCCAGGAACAGCAATAACTGATGCGATTTTGGCGAGTGAAGCAGAAAATTGGCTAGCAAATAATATCATGATGATTTGCCTTACAGGTTTATATAATTATCAGTAGTCACAAATCTTCTATCATGTGTACTTTCTATTATGGTATCCTATACGAATCGTCAATTAAGAATTCTTAAACAGCAAAACGATGAAACTAGACATTGAGATTTCTTTAGGAAAAGAGGGAATATCCCATTAGACTCGGTTGCTGCACCCATGGCAAAACATCAGAACACCAAAATGTATAAAGAAAGTAGACTTCTACATGTACGACAAGAGATATACAAGTTCGATCAACTTTGGTTGATCGTCTGTTTCTTCAACGCATTTGAAATTTTCTGTTACAAAATTATTTGAAATTTCTAAAACGTGGGGCCTGTAGCATCATATCCCACCCATTCTGTTTCGTTTTTTGGTACATTTTTGGACATAATAACTTTCATACTTTTCGGCCATATTACATTGTTTAGACTGAGGATCACTGACGAGGGTTTAGTACCCGAAACGTGCATGTCTGGTCAATGCTGTAAATTTAACAGGTTTTAAATGATGCTATTGAATTTAAAGACGTTTAACATACAAGGAATACCAACAAACAAAGACTTTATCAAAACACTAAGAATAGAAAACTGTACTTAAACTACTAATCATTGTGTTTGTTCATTCTGAGTTTTCGCATATTAATTTGTAGATTTTTGTAGTTGTTCCTGCAACTGAGACGGTTTTAGATTCTCTCCTTCCTTCTTTTCTCTGTCTTTGTTTTTTTTCTTTTTTTTTTCTTTATTTTTTTTTAACACTAAAACATTCACATGAACTTACATATTATAAGTATGTTAAGTATTCAAACGATATATATAATTATGTAAGCTTATCATTCACTCACACTCTCACACAGAACATAGTCCCTTCCCCAAATAAGTAACTAAGTAATAATCAAATGTGGTTTATAAAGATAAATTGTACCATTCTCCCCAATCAATTTTGAATTTTTCCTCCCTGTTGTTTTTAAGGGCAATTCTATGATAAGTTTTGACCAAATATTTAATAGAAAGAATCATCCCAATCAAAGATAATCTTTTTTCTGCACATTTCATTGAATAAATGTAGTATTTCAATTGGAGAAAAATTAAATTCAACACAGATGAAAGTGATTTAGAACCCACTATAAAGTCATTTTTGTTTAAGCATAATCTGATACCAAAATCTCTATATATCTGTTCTTTAAATAAATTTAGTATTACCTGTATTTCATTACATCCCAAAAAAATTTGTGTTCAATAGTTTCTTCATTTTCGTTACAAAAAAGCATAAATTGTTGCTTTCTTTATTAATCTTAAACAGTAATGATTTGGTGCCTAAAATTCTGTTGTTTATTCTTGTCTGGAACCATTGCAATTTTGTATCTTTTGTGACATTAAAAGGAATTTGTAAGAATTGAAAACTCTGTGAAGCATCAAAATGTAAAATTTCACTCCATTTTTGCATTCCTTTTGGTATTTCATTATCTGTATCATCATTTAAGTAATTATCAAATATTTTGGAAGCTTTAGGACATTTAATCAAACATAATAGTACATCTGGAATTAAAGGTAAGGTTAATTTAGAGATTTTTTTTGCATTATTGAACTGTTGTAAAAATTGTTTAATACATGTTATTAAGCCATGATATTGTAAGAAATTTACATCAAGTTGGTACTTATTTCTAAAGTTATCAAAACCCAAAAATTTCCCCTCTTCATCAAGTATGTCATTGATATGTTTAACATTTCTGTCAAACCAAGCTTTGTAAAAAATGATTTATTACCAATCTTTATTTTATCATTTAAAAAAATAGGTATATTCCCAAACTCTGATGTATTGTTGTATATATTTGTACAAAGTTCTTTCCATGCCTTAAAGGTATCTATCCAAAATTTATTTTTGATCTTTGTTACAATTTGAGATAAATATTCTGTACCACAATGAAATAGCTTATCCTGATTAACATACTTTAGTATAATGAATTTCCTTGCTTTATCTTCAAAAATTAGTCTTTTAATCCATGAAATTTTTAGAGACTTTATAAATATTCTTACATTAATCATTCTAAGTCCTCCTTTGTCATAATTTCTCATTATGAATTTCCTTTTAAGTTTGTCTGGTTTTCCATCCCATAGGTATTCAAAAATAATCTTTTCAATTTTTTTAATATGTTTTTCCTCTGGGTTTGGCAATGAAATAAAAATATGATTTAGAATAGGTAATGCAAGAGTTTTAATGATAACAATTTTCCCTAATGGTGTTAAATTCCTTTTTTAGTTTTTTATTAAATAAGTATACCAGAGAAAAAGTACCAATCATTGCTCACGGGTCAATGATCCAGGGGAATATGGCATAATTGTGTAAGTCTTCATTAACATGTTCAAGACAATAGTAATCCCAGAATTGAGGCAGGACCAGGTGGCCCTGAGGAATTAGCGTACCCTTACTGTATCCTCGAAAGCCAAATAGAAACGTTTCAAATCCGATAATGTAAAAAAGACATCCATTTGGAAAGACCGTACTAACGAATGTCCAGGCAAACATCAAATATCCATTCAGGGACGCAAGAACTTCCTCGGTGATATATCAAGCCGTTCCCATACACAACCTTTAACAGCTGAATGGGGAGCCTCTTCGCCCTCAACATGAAGTTTTCCTACTTAGAACATGCTTAGCATAGCGCATTAGTTGGGAAATGAATACGCCATAGGCGAAAAGGAAATGTTGCTGTATATGAGGAGAGATTTGTTATGTTGAAATTAAATTCGTCTCGTTTGTCAGAAAGAGAGGTGTCTGACTGGCTGCTATCACTTATCGATAGTAGTATGTCAGATATGTATTCTCCATGTTTGAGTTTTCTTGAAATGTGAATAATTATATGTTCTTTTCATCAAATGTTAAACGTCTTTAATTTCAAAAGCATAATTAAAAACGATATATTTACAGCATGGACCAGACATGCCCGTTTTAGGTACTAAACCCTCGTCAGTGAAGTTAGTATTATGTTAAAAGACAATTCATGACTTAAGAAATGAATCTTATATTTTTTCTGTTGATGCAGGTATCACCCGAAAAATTGGACAGAAAACTGCATCAATGCGCGTAGCGCGTTGATGCAAAAGTTTTCTGTCCAATTTTTCGGGTGATACCTGCATCAACAGAAAAAATATAAGATTCATTTCTTATCATTTTATTATTGAAAACAAAGTGTTTTCTTGGATCTAAAAACAATCAATTACTGCACTATATTTCGTAAGTCGGAGGGTTTTTCAGTGATACGCCTGCCAAAACAAGTTATGGCAGCCGCCATGATTCAAACAGCGAACGATCGTCTCTCTATATCTTTGGAATAGGGACCAGTTTGAGCAAATTCTACATGCACTGTTAATTTTTGAGTAAGTAGAAAAGAAATGGTACTCTTGAAATGATAAGCAAACATCAACAAATTGTATTTTCAGCAACGAGTTCATTCGTGTTTGAGGGAACCCCCAGTTCTAAAAATAGTGCTATAAATAGACTTCCGTGAAAAATTGTGTTGATCGATGTATCAACAAAATTTCTCAGCCAATCAGAATCTTCGTTTCTTGAAAATGATAATGGAAATTAAATGATACAGGGATACGGACAATGATATGCAATTGCCTTTGGCAATTATTTATTGGAACCTTAACTGAGCTTTAAAGATACTTCTATTCATGCTTATAATGTATTTTTAACCATTAATTATTTTACGTTATGTTAACACAATAAAAGAAAATTGTAATAATAAGTTTCAAAACATCAAAATCTTCCTTCACTTTCTCTTGCAGGTATTGCTGGTATCTTGATCACCTTCTTAATTGTCACAGTTATTTGCCTTTGTTTCAAGTAAGTATATTCACAGTTTTGTTCTTGAAAATTAGAAAAACGAAGTTTCAATGATTAAAACATATTATTGAAGCAGATGATAAAATGAAATTAATTCAAAGGCCTTTTTTTTGGGGGGGGGGGTTGTTTTTAAAAACAAAAGGTTGATACTGATTAGGCAACAAATGAAAAAAAAAGTGTAGGCCTTTCAACGACCTCTAGGTTTCGACCGAAAGTAAGAAAGTAACGACAACTCGTACTCTTGGGTGTCAGAAATCGCGGCATTTCGTGCTTTTTCTTCATAAACATAAGCACAAAAATCGCTTAAAATCATGAATATTCTCATTTATTTATCTCTTTTGGGTTGTTGGACAAAGTTGGTATATTTTAATTTGTTTCATATTCTGAAGACAATATAAGGACGATTTTTTTACCAAAGTACAACTTTCCTTGTAGTAAAAAAATTGAAGAGAGGTAACTCCTTGATCATATCTGTCAAATTCGCGGGTCTTTAAACGAAGAAACGAAAAGAAAAGATACGAAATGAAACGAAAAATAGAATAACAAATTGTACCGTTAATCCATATTTTAACTTGTAACGTACTTTCCTCCTATGTGCCGCGGGAACTGCTAGTCAAAGATCAGTACGTGTTATGCAAATGTTATAGTAATCAACATTTTAGCTCTGTAAAGAAATAGACACAAGTTCAATTTTCCGATTTCTGAAGCGAGCTACGTTAACAGTAGATGCTGACATTATGTTTGCGGATGGCAAATACTGATCTCACGGTGCAAACATCCGATAATGCAAGATTGTATATGAAAATATTTCAGTATTACACATCTTCTAATAATAAGACGAAAATGAAATTATTTTGTAATTTAACCATTTGTTTATTAATATTTATTCCCTGTAAGCATTTGCACTTTTAAAGGACGTATGACATGGCATGTCTGAGATTTTGATAAAAGTTATACATAAGGTAGGGGGTGACCAAAAAGTATAAAATTGTTACAAATTTTCCTTATATCACATCCGATTGCCATGGAAACTGACTTTAAATATAGAACAAAAAATGCACTTTGGGGCATTTTTGAGATCACATATATCATTTATGCAGCATAATCTAAAAAAAAACTGATAAAATATTAGTATCCTATTATTGCACATTTCAAGTTAGTTATTAATAATATTGAGTTTAAGGTCTTATCTACATGTTCCCATAGCAACAACTCAGGTACCTTATCAAAAAAGTGTTTTAGCATTATTTTAATTCAATGTTGAATTACTTACATTTTTCATTTTTTTTTTCTGAAAATAAAACATCAGCATTTACATTTGAACTAAGTTTGTGTTCGTTGCCATGACAACATAAACTATAATTACATAAATGAAAGCAATTCAAAGCAATATTCAGAGTCCTTTTTCACTACATCTTTGAATTATAATGTATTCAAGTAGACCTTTCATAACATGACAGAATTTGTTTTAAAAATATTCAGGCTATAGCCCGTTGCTATAGGAACAATTGTCAAGTGTTAGTACAGGACTCCTACTCTACTTCTCTTTATTTTCTATTTTCAATTCTTCATAGATTTAACATTTAAAGATCGCTGTATACATTTTCATAAATTTGAATTGTATAAACGTATAATCAAAATATGTCTCCTAAATACCGATTGTCTCTTGCAAGCGTGGATTTCGAGAGTGACTGGTGGTAGTTGGGAAGCAGTCTGAACCATCCCAATCCCTATCCCACTGAAATTTGCAAAAAAGGAGATGTTTTTTTCCAGATACCTTTTATACTAACACAATATAAAAATATCATTTGTTCACTGCATGATGTCGACCAGGTACATGTTATGTCCTGTGCATCTGAGGATAGGAACAAGCCCCTCCCCTCTCCTTCTTCTCTCCCTCCCGCATAAACGAGAGATGATAGACATGTTATGATCCTCGTATTTAAGGATTTGAATTTAAGCAGACATTTTGCATTATTTTTCTACATAATCCCATTCAGTTTCTTTAATTCTTATGGTATGAATTCAATGGTTACAAAACCTGAAATATGATTAAACAAGGCTATGGTTGTTCCTTTGACGCCTGTGTTGTTTACCAATCACTATTAAGTTTTTTAATTCCTTGCCAAAGAAAGAAAAATCGTTTTGTTACCTTTGATTTCTTTTCTTGTCCGCTTCATAGTTTAAAAGACCCCGTGAAACTCGGTAACTCAAGAGTAATCCCGGGAACGAAGTGTTTGTCAAATAATACAGTTTGAACTGCTTTCCGTCTTAAGCAGATTTTATTTAGAATTTGAAAATAAAAATAAATTAATTTTCGAAAATTCGCATGTCTTTCTCTATTCAACGTTCTTTAATGCTCTTCAGACACAGATTTAAAAATCGTGAATCACTTTTAAAGGAATTTTCTTGGATCTGAAAATTTAGTTGAAAGGTCTGTTTCAGGTTTGTTGATGAATAAATCAGGTATTTTTTATTGGAAATAGGAACAAGAGGTTGCGAAATCGCAAAGAAGTTCTTTGTGCCAGAGATTTTGATGTCAATTGTCAGCCTGATGATGGAAGTGGAGGTCACTACGATACTATTACAGAATTAAATATATCCACTTCAAATTCAACGTGTGCAATCAGAGACGAAACATTGCATTTGAAATGTTCGCACATGTCAGAGAAAAGTAACGATAATTCAACAACTTCTGGACATGAGCATGGAGCTGTTGGCAATACAAAATTGGAAAATGGTCAGATATTTATCACACTTTGACAAACTAAGTCATATAAAGTTTCATAATGGTGTCACCATCATGCTAAATTCTATTAAAGTACGGGCAAACTGTTCATCACCAGGACATAGATGGAAATCTTATTTTCTTAATTAGCTTTAATGTATCACATGACTAAGATTACAATATTCATTGAATTAGTTTAAGATGTAGGGACCTGATAAAAATTTAGTGCATTTTGTCATGTTTGAATAAATCTTTCCCAGTGATTAGATGTTTGATAGATGTAATTATTATTTCTTTCCAGTTCTGTCGCCTGAAAGAAGCTTTCTTTTTGCCCGTGAGCAATTTGTCTTCATATATATGATATTTCTATTTCGGAAACTAGTCATGTCATCCAAAAATAACATCAACATCAAAGGAGGTTAACATCTGAGCACCATCCCTCAAATGCTTTTTGGTCATCGATTTTATTAAACTTCGCTACTGAATCGAATGTACAAGAAAATTTGAACCGCCCACTCTCTGCAAACTGAAATGTATTTTAGCTGTGTCTGAAAATGACTTTGGCTGGAAGCATCACTGATAAGGATTTTACTATCATTAGAATTAAAATTGGCTTGAAATTTTCTTCAAGAAGGTAAAGGTTTATTTTATAATATGTTAATGTTCCAACTCTATACCTTCCAAACCAATTTATTATGCACCAGACACATGTTTCGGATATTCAATCGTTATAAGTGATGCTTCACCATCCCTCCAATGCTATTTTGAACATAGATTTTATTTGGATATGCAACTGAATCGACCCTACAGGAAATTTGGACCCGTGCACTCTCTGTAAAATAAATGCAGAAATTTAGAATCTAAAAATAACACAAGAGAGCGCTGGTGAAATTAATTTTGGCTGCTTATTAAATAGTACTTTGGCTGGAAGAATCACTGATGAGAATTTCACATGTTTAATATTCGAAACATGTATCTGGTGCATTGGTTGTAAATTTTCTATCAGGAAGGTATAGAGTTGGAACCCTTCCGATTTATTCATCCAAAGTGATTTTTAGACCCAGGAAAACTTCGTTTTAGAAGCGCCCTCTTGTTGAAATTAAACTTGAGCAGTTTGCGGATCCAACTTTCCGGTACGATTTAGAAGCATATCCAAATAAAATTTATATTCAAAATAGCATTTTAGGGATGGTGCTAAGATGTTAACTTCCTTTAATTTCGATTATGTTTTTAATGAAATGTCAAGTTTTCCAAACAGCAAAGTAATATTAAAGTGTCAAAACAAAGCTCCTTTTCAGGCGACAGAGCTGAAAAGAAGTAATTAATACATTGAAAAGCATATAATGCACAATTGTATTCTATAATCGCCATAAAATAAGGAAAGGATCGCCTACAAGACCCCGTTGCAGCACCACATACTCCTCATGAGAATAGTACAGCAAGGGAGGTAAAATTGACATGGAAGACCAAACACATCTTAACAACAAATGCTAAGACTACATAGATAACAAACGAGAAAAATTGGTAATTTGTCGACGTAGGACGGTCATCTATTTGTTTTGAAACATTTCTTCTTTTTTTTTTCGAAATATTTTCTTTTCTTTTGTTCTTTAGCAGATGTCTCAGACAACAGTGAAATCATTCAGTAAGTTTAAACAATTTTGAAACATTTTTATGATAATAATCTTTCTTATGTCAAATACAAGTGCTTTCAATTTTAAAAGTGCAATCATTTTTTTTTTTGTCTCTACGATAAAGCAAGAGAACTTCATTAATATTAAAATACATGTAAAGCATTTTATCGGTTCTTAGTACTTCATCGGTTGACCTTAGGGTTTAGTGTGTCAGATTTGAACAGCTTTTGGGGATAAAATTGCTCTTACATGATTAAAACAACTTTGCTAATTAACTTAATATTTGAGTAGAATGACATGAAAATTGGACTTTTTTTCTAATATTAAGTGTCGATATATTTCTCAAGACTAAGTTTGAAGATGACTTGTGTTTGTAAACAACCAAACTGATCGATAGCAGAGTTGTAGCTAATCTCAGATCAAAGCAAAACGAATTATAGATTTATTAAAACTCACTTTGCGTCTACTTTATCTGTATTTCAAATTGTGGCTTTGAAAAATAACTCCATCATAACATGTATTTTCGTAGCGTTCAAAGCAAAGCCATGTACAGCCTAGATTATCTACATGTAGCGCATTTAAGATTTCAATACTTCCAATCTATGCGAACATTGCTTCATTTCTCATTGATAATATTCTTCGTTGATCTGCAATGCCTGAACATGATCCTCAATATTGTACGTTTCCACAACCTTAATTAGTTATAGGGTTTGTTCCTGTCATACTTTCCACTCAAAGTAGGTATGTATTCGTGTGTGTATGTGTGTGTGTGTGTGGGGGGGGGTTAGGCCTTAAGCCGAGAACCATTTAATAATGTTTCTGTGTGTATTTTGTTAAGGCTTTAAGGTATGACACCTCGTTGACTCAGTCATTTGACTCAGTTGACTCAATCATTTGACTCAGGTCATCAGTTGACTCAGGTCAGTTGACTCAATCATTCTTCGACTTCATTGACTGAAATCGATACTAGGAGTGATGTATTTAGATATCACTTGAATTGCGGCGAGTAAGATCTAGAAACAAGTGAACCATTCGCCAACTGACACTTGTGATACTTCTTTCTTTGAGTCTCGAAATGTATGTCGTAGAAATTTTGAGCCCACCTTAGATCCGACATTGACATCTGAAGCAATATTTATTTTTTGTCGACTTAAAACATTAAACACTTGCGAATTTAGTTAAAGAATAAATAAGATCTCTAACCCCTGATTGATAATTCAGTTTTCACAAATGAAAAAAGTACAGTATACATTTGCTATCATAATTGAATCTGGAGAAGTACCACATTTCTCTTTCTTGGATATCCACATTTACATCATATATTTTCAGAATTTCAAGAGACATATTTTTTTTAAACTCGTTTAAATGAAAAACACATTCTCTGAATTGTTATCCTTATCGTCAAATGAAATCTTTATTATAGAGAATACGTACCCTTAAAGAGAGTAGAGGAGCCATCATACAAAGGACTGGGTAGCAGCACAGAAGAACATGATGGTAGACATTTTAAGAAATATTTTTCACAAATTATCATGGTAAAAAAAGTTGAGAAGGGTGAAAATTTATACCACATGGCGCTAGTGAAATGAATTTGGGCGGCTTATCAAAAGCACTTTTGCTGAAAGCTTCACTGATGAGAATTTAGTATTAGAAACACGTGTCTGGTGCATGAAAATTGGTTTGAAATTTTCTTCAAGGAGGTATAGAGTTGGAACACTTCCGTATTATTCATGTTTCGTTTACCTCATATTTCATATCTACACAATTGTTATTCATTACTTTCAGAAAATCTATAGGTGATTTGTTTTTACATTAATCTCGATCAGAATGGAAATCGGTTCACCAAATTTGCGATTGACAGACGTTGTCACTATGATCAATTCTTGGACAATAGGATAAAGAGATAATATTTCGTTCTCTATGAATTTTAAATTCTGATTTGGATATTAACTTGGTCTGCAAAGGTTAACGAAACTTCTATATTATATATTTTATTCGCAGAAATTGATTCACCAATTAAGTAAGTAACTCTTATCCTCTCCATCCAGTTCTCAACAAAAATCAAGGAGAAACTCGCATGTTTTTATAAGTAGAGCAAGTGACCATATTTCGCCTTATTTTTCGTATATTTCCAAGAAAGTTTCAAAACTTCGAGGCCAACTCAATAATTGGTTTTGCTAAAATTTAATTTAACTCTATTGTCGATCGAAATTCTATAGAAATATTTTATTTTATTCAATTCACTGCTTCCTCATAAAACGTCAAAATATTTCGTTTCCATGTTTTCGGGGGTGACCATATTTCGCCGTTTTTGTTGATAAGTATCCAATTTGCACACAAAACGGACAAAATAATGATTTTGTCGTCAGGAAATCTTTTGTCACTAATACTTCTAAGAAATGATGCCATATAAAATGTTTTCTTTGTTTGGTGTTTGTAAATAAATTGGATGTTTAGTCTAAAATTTGGTGTTTTCATGAATTTTCTCCTGTTTTGTGTTATTTTTCGTCACAAATGAGTGCAGGTGATGTCACAATATATCAAAATATGACTGCTACGGTCATAATCAATAGTGTATAGAAAAATAAATTTGACAAACAATTCTGATAACCAACGAGAAGCAAATAACCATGGAACGGCGAAATATGGTCACCGGCGAAATATGGTTCCTTGCTCTACCTTGTAAGATATAAATATCATTATAGTCCGTGCCGTGGTCTAGTGATTAGGGTGTCGGGATAGTGACCGAGAGGTTGCTGGTTCGAACCTTACAAGGACCATAGATCGGCCAAAATATACTCTTCTATGTTCCGTGTTATGTACAAAAATATCCTTGTTTGTGTAATGTTTACATTTATGTGGTGTTTAAAAGCAAATTCATTATAACTAATGCACAATCAACTCATTACATTGCTGAATGAATCGAGTTAAATGTATTAGCATTTGACAACAGAGGTCTGTGTAGTGCATAAATGAAAGCATATAAAGATAGTAGAAACTAAACACAATTTCTCTCATGAAATGATTTATATTTTGGATAGCATGTTTCAAAAATAATCAAAGAATGAAAAAAACTCCCCGAAAAATAATGAAATTAAAACAAAAAGACGAATGAACATGTCTAATGATTTATGAATGTTTTTATCTTAAATGGTTCACTTCAAATGTCAACGTTACAGAGTCAATTTCTGCATGTCACTTATAGAAGACATTTCGACAAGCTGCCCATTCTACCTTGATGTAAATAACGTTTCACAGAAACGTCACTTATGACGTAAGGGTGTGTTTTGGCCTTTGGTATATGACATCATGAATGTGTAATATTGTATTAGGGCATTCTGTATGAGAAAAAAAAATCTGATATTGAAATGTATCTTATTTTGTTTTATAATTCAAGTACGTCATATGCATGCTTATTTCATCAAAATAATGTCTCAGTTATAATGTTCGATGCCGATTGGAGGAAAATCGATAGGCTATTGTGAAAAATGTATTGCGCAGGGGATATATTACTTTTTTCCTTACGCTATTGTTGTTGGGGTTTTTTGTAGGCTTGAATACGAAGAGCCAGGTAGTAAGGAATATGATGAGCTACAACCTTTCAGTAGAGAGCTTCAAGAACGTAAATATACGAAATGAAAATGTTTTATATAATGTCATCCTCAAATAGTAATGCATGGTTGCTGAAAAATTGTACCTAGACAAATCGTACATAGACAAACCATAACGGGACGAATCGTTCTTAAACGTCACATTATATCAATGTCACTTTTGGAACTTGTCAACAAATTTGATGTTAATTCAGAATCAAGCTCTATTCTAGGAATTTTATTAGTTGGAAAAATTGTTAAAAAATGGGGGGTTGCCAAAGAAAAACATTCACTCTGAAATTTGAATAAGTCATTACACTACCTAGCGGTCTTTGAATTCGCCACAGAAAGTGCAAAAACGCTTTTCATGTCGTTAAGTCTAATTTCGATAATTATTATGTGTTGACGTGGAATTGTTTTCTCTTTCATATTCTATGATGCAAAGGTGATCTGTACAGGTAAGTTGCAGAATATAAGTATCTACGATGCATGGAATTCTTTAAAACGAGCTGACAAATTAAGCAAACCAAAACAAAAACACAATAAAAATATCACTTAGTTTCCCATTGCTATCAATTGCTATCATTGGTATTGATACATGGTTAACGTTATGTTTGCTGAATCATTTTATTTCTGTTGTTATTATTAAGAAACGACGATTCTTATCGGCCGAGAAATGTTGTTGATACCTGCATCAACATAAAACGGTTCTCGCTTAGCAACGTCATAAGCAACTTCATTAGCAACACGATTTCAAAGCTGCAAATAAACGTTGAAAATCTACGAAATAAAATGATAAGTAAACAATGTAATGTTTTTT
Organism: Pinctada imbricata; assembly: GCA_033119305.1. NCBI lineage: Eukaryota > Metazoa > Mollusca > Bivalvia > Pterioida > Pteriidae > Pinctada > Pinctada imbricata. The sequence goes on along the minus strand of VSWD01000003.1, from coordinate 25,411,724 downwards.
TGGATGATTGAGGTATCAAAACCAAAAATTGAGTGAAAACCTATGCAGCTTGCGCTACGCAATTTGGCAAGTTTGAAACAATGACCTTTTAAATGATATATGGGTGATCCTTGAGATATATTTATTCATGAAAAAGTAAGAGAGTTGGTGGATGAAATTTACCTTCAGCTCCATAAGTTCCTTGTGATGGATGAATATGTTAGTATATACAAACAAAAAATTGCCAAGAATTGTCGATTTCAATGATTATCAAAATTAATTATAATTATAATCATTTACGTAACTTTATAATCGCTTAGTGAGAGGTACTCCTGGTACAAGATGGCAAATGTAGCCAAGTCCGATAAACTTCGATTGATCGTTTCTTAAAACGCATACGAAAATTTCTCTTCGCAAAATGTTGGTCTTGTAGCATCATACCCCATCCATCATGCTACGTCATTTGGCATTCTTTATCATAACTTTCATAACCTTGGACATATTTCATAGTTTGGATTGAATATCACTAACAAGTGGTAAGTTCCTGAAACGGTCATACTGGTCCATGTTGCAGATTCATATGTTCTTAAATAATGTAACACTATGAAAGAATTTTGGAAATGAAAGCTGAAGAGTTTGTTAAATCAGAATTATGTTATTTCAGTACATCCTATTAAGGCACATAAAGAAAAGCATCTTCATACTTTTATTGTAGGGAATACCACGGCCTTCACACTACACAATCAAGTATCGAATCAGGTAAATTCTGGAAATGCATTATTACATGAACGACATTTTGATCATTACTTCCCTACCAAAAGGGAGGAGACATATTGCTTTGCTTTCGCGTGCGTCAGGCTGTCCATCTGTCACCCATTATGCCGGTGCTTTACCTCTTGAACCATTTCCAAGATCATTTTCCTTCATATTTCATTAATTTGATGCATGACCCAAAGGATTCACATTTCCTTGATCAAAAGGTCATGTGACAAAAGTCAAGTTTACTTAGTATATTTTGAAGGAAATTGTACATGTTATTTTTTCTGGGCTTTATCTCTTGAACAGTTTACCGGATCACTTTTATATTTTAGTATGTTGTTACTCGCCACCCAAAGGTTTCACGTCACCTTGACCCATGACCATGTGACGAAGGCCAAGGTCACTTAGAACATTTTTAAATTGTACATGCTATTGGGTCAGGCTATAACTTTTGAAACGTCTACTGGATCACATTCATTTGAGTATTTTGTTGCTCACGATCCAAAAGTTTCACATCATGTGACCAGGGTTAACGTAACTAAGTTCGCGAGTATCCGGGCTATATCTCTTGAACCATTTCCCAGATCACTTTCATATTTCAATATGTTTGATGCTAATGACCCCTGAGGTTTCAAATTACCTTGTAACAATGGCCAATGTCACTTAGTACATTTTGAAGGAAATTGTACACACTATATTGTCCAGGCTATATCTATTGAACTGTTTATCGGATCCCTCTCATTTTTCAGTATGTTGTTGTTCATTATTCATAATATCCCTCTCACATTTTAGTATAATGTTCTGAATTATTCAAAAGTATAAATGGAGAGATTCATACAAGCGTGTATGACAAAAGAGATGATTTTGGATTCAACAAAGTAAATATTCCATGGCTTTACAGTGACGTTCATAGATTATCGTCATACGGTATTTACATTTTATACAGCTTATCCGTTATGCAAGAACATGTACTGATTTTTTGGATTTTCATAGTAGTAATTTACAATTTACGAAGAAACCTTCACGTCATGTTTATCATTTTCAAAAACTAATAACGACTTTCTGGAAAGGAGTATATATGGTTTATATAGTAAAGTGGCCCCCTAAAATCAACTTCTCCATTATCAAATTTTGTTGCAATATTAAGAGAGTTAAATATCTATATTTTAAGAAATCTAGTCATAAACACTACCTCTCGCATTCTAAGACATTGTAAATGTTGCCTAAATATCATGAAAACCGGTGATTTTGTCTATTTTTCACGAAAAATAGCATAATTCTTGAATATTTTCATTGAGATAACATCGAGCGGGATCTTGAACAACTTTTTCCTTTTATATGCACGTAAAGATGTGCAAATGTAACAACATATCAAAATATAAAAGTTGTTCAGAAGCCTGCTCGATACTAGCTAACAGGAAGTTTGTCGAAAATAGGCCCCAAAATGTGTTTTGTAATTTTACAGTAAGGAGGTTATTTTACAAAACAATTGTACATTCGTCGATATTTCTGGGTAATGGGAAAAGTTGGAGGGTTGTGCGCACGTAATCCGGATAACCACATCGTCTGCTACTGACGTGGCAGATGGCCGTCGTAAGTGGGCACCGAATGCCCATTGGTCTTGTTGGTTTATGTTCAGTCATTTGTGTTTAATATTTCTATGTGATTTGTCGTTCCTTGTACCATTTGCGTCTCTATCTGTGAGTGTCTACTTTGTGTTTTTGCAGTGGATGTTTTGGGGTTTTGCTGTTTGTACTGTAACCGGGTGTTGTTGGATATCTCCTTTTTTATTACCTTGACCCAAGTTCATAAGACAAGGGTCAATGTCACTTAGTACTTTTTAATCAAATTGTACATACTTATCAAAGTGTTACTCAACGGTTTCACATTACATTGGTCATGGATTATGGGACTATGGTCAACATGACGAGGAGTGAGGAGGAGGGATGTCTGGGTTTTTTTAGTTCTCTTTATTATATTTCATATTAGTCAATTTTACCAAAAATTGTTATTGTATTTATTTCGTGTTCGCTGTGTTTCTATTTTTGCAACGGCAGATCCCATAAGAAATGACAATGTTTTAGCTTAATCAAGGATAATTGGAATTTATCAGTTATACTGTACATCTATTTCTTTTTCGAATTTATTCGCACTATTTACAGTTTTATTTTGTAATTCCTCGGCCAAAACGAAAGTTTGGGTAAAACTTAGACATAATTTGAGATGGCCTTTGGGCTTCAGTTTTTGTCCTTCCTACTGTATTTAAATTAGCTATGTAACATGATTAATTTGAGGTATGAAAATAACCAGAACAGCGCGTTTTCACAGCGTCACTTACAAGGATTCTACTATGCTTTCCGCATTTGCACTAGGTAGAGCTCATTATGCCCAGGTCACACTGTCTTAACTTTGCTCCCCAACATGCTCGGACTTTAGATTTTGCAAAAGCCGGGGAGGTCGGTGTTTAAATATTCCCGATTTGTCATCCCGAGGACTCCGCCCAGACAGATCTCCGAATAATGACATAATAGCCCCGAATGCACACGCCGACTGACACATGACTTGCCCCGTCTTAGCTACAGCCTACTCCGAGATTGCAGACTTTGCCCCAATTCATAATGATCACCTAACTGTACTCCAACCTATGCCGACTGAACTCCGATATATGCCGACTTTACACCGACCTATGCCTACGTGACGTCAACCCATTTCAGAAAGTATGCATGTATGGAAGGCATATATCCTTTTACTTGAGTCTTTCATATTTCATTTTACAAATGATATGTTTTGTTGATACTCTGACTAAATCAATAAGGATAACTTGGTAGTGAAAAGTCAGGTACATGTACGTTTGGCATAAGTCGGAGAACAATCGGCATAAGGTCGGCGTTGAATGGGCAGTTCGGGACAAAGTCTTCACTGTAGTCGCCATTAGATGTCGTCGTCTTAGTTAGTCATAGTGAATTCGGGATGAATCGGAGTTAAGTCTGTGTGAACCTTTGATCCCGATTTATCCCGACGTAGCTCCGATCTTCGACGTATCCGGACTTACCGCAAATTTCCCCTGACCATATTCCGACTTAGTCCAGACTAAAATAAGTCGGGCTTGAACCGACAAATTATTACAAGTGATATTTTTTCGGGGAGCCTTCCCGATCTATCTCAACTCTATCCTGACCTCTCCCCGACCAAAGAAGACTGAATCCCTATTGAAGCTGACTTCAACGTCGGGACGAGTCAGAGAGCTTTATTTGGACAGTGTGGCATAGGCTTCAGAAAAGTTGTCCCTTGTGATTCTGTGGAGATGTCGCCGTCTGTTTGTTCATTTGTTTTTCATTTTCGCTGGAGAAAATTCTGCTTCGTGTTCTTTCAAAATTTGTAAGCCTTTCGATCGTGGTTTTTGGAATCGGCTTCTGTATTTGTCTTTCATTTACTGAATCTAATATATGATAAGGTACAATTGCCTTAGCAGAAATCTAACATAGCTACAAAAAATCACTCTTAACACTAAACTGACCAAATCTTGCATTGATACATGGTTTATTCAGACATTGACTAGAATATATTTTGCAAATAGAAATGTACGGATAATGTAGAAACATAACTACATACATACCTGTAGCTTATATATCATCAAAGTGTTCGGTCCGTCATTCGCTTGCGTCCTTGTTTAAATCCATCTGTTGTAATTCTTTCTCTCGAGAACCGAGCTACAATAAATGACTTTGAAGTATCCTTCACAACATGCATGTATTATTTGATCCATCAACAAGCAAATGTGGTCGACGGAGGAGTCAATTAGGAGAAACTCTTTGAGGAATAAGATAAGAAATTATTTTTTAATTTCAACTCAGAAGATACATTTACACCATTTAAACAAAATTGAATTTTCTTATGAGTTCCCATACTGAAGTACGATGAACATCAAAGGAAAATCATACTTGATTCATCAACTATTTACATCACTAAAACCGATATATGTTACAAAGGACAGGGTCTGGAAAACAGAACATTTCCTGAAATGTGCTAAGGGGTCATGCTTTTTGGAAAAAATAGGTCAATCAAAACCCAACTTAAACTTAATCTGCATCATACTATCATGTCTCCACATACAAAAAACCCCGTTCATTATCTACAACAACAGCCAAGAAAAATCAGGAAAACTGAGAATTTTACGAAATTTACTAAGTCCAAGGGCCATAACTCCTGTAAAAATGGGTCAACCGAAACAAAACTCGAACCTGATCTGAATAACACTAAGATATATTCACATATTAAAAAATATTTTGATATCAGCGATACTATGAAAGAAAGATACGGAAAACTGAGCATTTCATGAAATTTGCTAGGTGTAAGAGCTATAACTCTTATAAAAGTAGATCAATCGAAGTCAGACTCGCACTTGATTCGTATCACATTGAGATATACTTACATACCAAACACGAATTCAATATATGCAACAACAGCGAAAAAAAGTTTTGAAACTTAAGTGCGACAGGCAGACGGACATACAAACGGGTGGAAACTATAAGTCCCCTCTGGCGAGCTGGTAGGGAACAAATACTCACGACATCCGGTGTGTGATTAGCAGTCCGTTTACAAATGCACGTCATAGGAACAACTCTTTTTTAGGGTTGTCACTGTGGCGTTGTGGTTTTTGTAGCCTGCTTTGAATGCTAGGCGAAGCCGTAGAACATAGTTTGCCGATTTTGTATATAATGCCTGCACCTTTAGTGGCGTCAATTGGTCGATGAAGAACAGGGTCAGCTGCCTCGTATTGAAGCAATCAAATTTAAATAACTACGTTTACATATGAAGTTTCGCAAAAATATTAATGAACCAATTTCTAAATCCAACGGAAGCCTGCCTAAAGAGTATATCTTGTCATTAAGTGTTTTGTATGTGGATACCAAGCCAAAATAGTCGTTATTTTTGCGTCAAAATTGTATTTGCAAAACACATCATACTTTATTATTTCAAAAGTACTTCATTGAAAGAACATATACATGCGCTGTTAAATCACTACAGAAGGGAGAATGCACTCACAATAAAATATGATGGAAGGATTGAAGCTTTGTAAGGTTTCGATGAAATTGTGATACGCCGTCCATGCATTTGTGGGAAAATTAAAAAAAAAGAATTGCCCATTTGTAATTATAATCATATAATTATTTATTTCAGATGACTCAGATGAAGACAATGTATGAAGAAATTACCACAGAGTGGGCCAGCAACATTTTCCTACTAGTATGATTACTGTGTGCAGGTCCGCAATACATGTTATATGAAATCGAAGTACAGGATATGTTCTCGAAGAAAAGAAAAGTTGTTGGCTCTAGTAAAAAATTCTTCTACCGAAACGCTGAAAGAATTTTGATAAAACTTGGCAAGAAGTATATATGGTTCCCAACATGAATTGTTGTTTTTATCCAGTAAAACATTTCGATATTTGCCTTTCTGTGATAATTGTATTGGTTTTTGTGAACATTTTATATTTGTGATTCTCCAGAATTCGATTTCTTATGTGAAAAGGGAAAAGGGGGTAGTCTCATACAAATCTTACCTTTTATGATGTGAAAATATTGATTTCTAGACTCTCGTGATCATATTATCTCGAGTCGTCCGATATGCTTTACCTGTCCTCTCTGAATGTCAGTCGGACTCCTCTGGTGATTACATACATGAGCTCGCTACAGCCGGCAGAGCACGGACTGTATTACGCATGCCCTCTTTTTATATCCATTTACATATTCATCTGTGTCTCTGGGGCCTCTGCGTTTCGCGGTCTTGTTTGTGTGATGTCATCTTACAGTAAGAAGGTTGTTTTACACCACAACTGTACGTTCTTCGAGACCTCTGGGTAATTGGAGAAGTGAGAGGGTTGTGCACACGTAATCCAGGCTAACCACACCATTTGCTACTTGCGTGACAGATGGCCGTCCAAAGTCGGCACCGGTTACCCATTGGTCTCGTCGGTTTATGTGTAGTCTTTTGTGTTTGATGTTTACATGTCGTGTGTCTCTTTTCCGTACCGTGCTGTACTCGTCTTTTGTGTTTTTGCATCGGGTGTTTTGGTGTTTTACTGTTGATGCTGCAACGGGTTCCTGTTGGAGATCTCCTCCCTTCTTTTTATATCTACACTTATTTCGTGTTGCAGTGTGGAGTTGGTAAAGCAATTCCCCGCGACCCGATGTTTGAAGTGTTTTATTTCATTGTGTTCTCTAACTTGGCTTTGTTGTAGTGTCTTCTACGTAAGACTCTAATTCACTTTTTTTTCATTATCGCATTATGGCATTTTTAAGGTCGCCTCGTATCAAACTAAACCCCTTGAGATTACCCTCTGTCACTACAGTCACTTTACCATCATCGACATTCAACAGTAAAAAACTTTTTTCCTCACCAAGAGTACTCTTATCACCTCTCAAATTTAGACCCCACAGTCGTATTTTACCTAAGTATAGAATCCCATCCAAGATAGATTTTGTCAAATGCCGTGAAGTGCTTACGGAAGCCTTAGGTAATTATACGAAAAGATGGTGTAAATCAGAAGGAGTCGAACCGCATGCTCTGAATGACTGGAAAAACCTCATTTTAGATATAACGGATATTCGAATAGATAACTTCCATAAAAACCCTCATCCTTTTATACATTTATATATATTGCATACCGAAACTGCACAAGTCTCCTTACAAATTTCGATATATTGCTAATTCTAGTAACTGCTCCACTACAATTTTGTCTAGAAATCTGACGTCAGCACTTACTGCTATTAAAGAACACATACCTAGATATTGTGAAACGGTTCTAAACAGGAACGATGTAAATTTATTTTGGTCTCTTGAGAATTCAGGGGATGTGATTGAAAAAATGAAATCTGGAAATTTCCAAGCCAATACGATTTCTTCATACGACTTCTCTAATATGTACACCACACTTCCTCATGACAAAATTAATGATCGATTATCTAATTTCATTAAATGGTGTTTTGATTGAGAGCGAAAAACTTACATTTGTACATCTGAATCGAAGGGTTTCTTTTCCTCGACAGACTACAAATCATACAAATCATGGACATGTAGTGACCTGTGTAATGCCTTGTCCTTCCTCTTGGACAGTATTTATGTTAGATTTGGTGAGGATCTATACAAGCAGGTTGTAGGAATTCCTATGGGTACTAACTGTTCGCCTCTTGTTGCAGATTTATTTTTATACACTTATGAAAAAGAATTTATCCAAAATCTTCAAAAGCAAAGAAAATTTGATGAGCTGAAATGTTTCAATAATACTTCTAGGTATCTGGATGATATTCTAACCATTGACAATCCTGCTTTTGAATTATATAAGAATGAAATTTATCCACAAGAATTAACCCTTAACAAGGCAAACCTTTCAAATACAGAAACACCCTTTTTGGACCTTAATATCAAAATTGAGAACGGAAAGATTCATACAAGTGTATATGACAAAAGGGATGATTTTGGATTCAACATAGTAAATTTCCCCTGGCTTGACGGTGATGTTCCAAGATTACCGTCATACGGCATTTACATATCACAGCTCATCCGGTACGCTAGAGCATGTACTGATATTTTGGATTTTCACAGTAGAAATTTACAAATTACCAAAAAACTTTTAGGTCAAGGTTTCCGCTTTCATAAACTAGTTAAGACTTTCTGGAAATTTTAAAAATTACAGTCAACTTCTTTTAAAATTCGGATCTATACATGCAACAGAGTACATTACTATGGGTATAACACAACCTGTCTTTTATGGTGATATGATAAACAAAATAAAAAGGATCAAAGGTAGGCAGCATAACCATCGAAAATGCGTCAGAATCATCAAACGCCTTTTATACCGTGGATATGATCCTAATGTCACCAGACGGACACTAGGCTTGGTACTTGACCAATCTACAGTCTTGTACAAGCGCATCCTTGAGACTTGCACTCTGACTGACTGTGACGACGGGACTCAATGACGGACCCTGTCCAAACCTCTTTAGAGAAGACAGGGCCCCGACCACCTGTCCTCTCTGAATGTCAGTCGGACTCCTCTGGTGATTACATACATGAGCTCGCTACAGCCGGCAGAGCACGGACTGTATTACGCATGCCCTCTTTTTATATCCATTTACATATTCTTTTTTGTCTCTGGGGCCTCTGCGTTTCGCGGTCTTGTTTGTGTGATGTCATCTTACAGTGAGGAGGTTGTTTTACACCACAATTGTACGTTCTTCGAGACCTCTGGGTAATTGGAGAAGTGAGAGGGTTGTGCGCACGTAATCCAGGATAACCACACCATTTGCTACTTGCGTGACAGATGGCCGTCCAAAGTCGGCACCGGTTACCCATTGGTCTCGTCGGTTTATGTGTAATATTTTGTGTTTGACGTTTACATGTCGTGTGTCTCTTTTCCGTATCGTGCTGTACTCGTCTTTTGTGTTTTTGCATCGGGTGTTTTGTTGTTTTACTGTTTATGCTGCAACGGGTTCTTGTTGGAGATCTCCTCCCTTCTTTTTACAATAGCATGTACTAATACTAGCATTTTCATTAAAAGAATTACCAAGAAAATTAAGGTAAAGGTTTCGGATTTCACACATGCATGATACAACAAAATATATTGCTTTAGAATATTGAAACCTGTTTTTATAGAGACATTGTTATTTCGACTTTCAAATAAGTAACTTCGCTTTCATGAGTACCAGCATTCCGTCTTCTCCTGTTTCTGGTGTTTTTTTGTTTCTCGACTAATTCGGTACGTCAGGGCATTTTCCAATTAAGACGATCAGAGCCAGACGGCTTGCAAGTAACCTACTCGTTAAAAGTTTTATTATACAACGTCTGAAATCATCATGAAGGAAGTTCTTCGGTTATGGAGAATTTACAAAGGCATTTGACTTCCTTCTTTCCAGAATGATCAGTGACATTCTAGATTGCAATCAAATAGCCGTCAACATCACCAAACAAGACATCCTAATATGTATATTTATCTATACATTTATTTATTAAAATGTTATCCTGATATGTACATTTATTATGTACATTGAGATAATTACCAAATTTGACGAGTGATCATGAAACATTTGCAACCGATGTTGCATGCAAACATAAGACGCTGATTCTACCGTGGCACCTGGTCTCACTTCGGAATATTGTTTATCCCGAGGTCTGCAATTGTTCCAATGGAAATTCTAATGATTTTGCCTTGCATTCTCGAATTTGAGACTGAAAAACTTATTGGTACTTCTTCGGTGTATATTTGGTTTATTTAAAGCCAGGGGTATGAAAAGTAAACTTTATTCATCGGAAAAGCGTAATATTCATCAAGTCGCCTTGGATACATAGCATTTAATCACGGTGTCTCAAGAAGGACAATATGCACTGTACTTGACCAGTGTACAGCCATGTATAAGTGCAAATTGACTTACTGAGACAATAAGACTCCGTGGCGGAATCATGCCTTAACTTCTTCTAAGACATTAGGGATTTGTTTACCTTTTATCTTTGAAAGTTTCACTTTGTTTTGCTGTCTGTTTGTGTCCTTATAAAGTACGGTGAATTTATTATATAAAATGTAAACCTTTTATGTAAACATACAAGTCTGAGTATTATAGACGGAGGGAGTTAATTTCTAACAAGTTGCAGCACCCACAGAAAAATCCCAATAGACACAATGCAAAAACACAGAGACGTCATGCAGAAAAAGAGACGCAAAAGGTACAAGGAACACCAAATCACATAATAGAAACATCAAACACCCCCGAAAACATGGAAACGAAATAATTTGACGTTTTATTAGGAAACAATGAAATGAGTAAAATAAATCATTTTTCAAGTATTTCGATCGAGAATGGAGTTAAATTAAATTTTAGCAAAACCAATTATTGAATCGGCCACCAAGTATTGAAAATTCCCAGAAAATATACGAAATCATGCCTTAACTTCTTCTTAGACCTTAGGGATTTGTTTACCTTTTATCTTTGAAAGTTGGTCGTACTCCTGGGATATATTCATGGATAAGCTTGTTCACTCTGGAATAGCACAATCTGTTTTAGTACGCGCCCATGCTATTGATATTCACTTTGGTTTGCTGTCTGTTTGTGTCCTTATAAAGTACGGTGAATTTATTATATAAAATGTAAACCTAGTATGTAAACATACAAGTCTGAGTATAATAGACGGAGGGAGATAATTTCTAACAAGTTGAAGCACCCACAGAAAAATCCCAATAGACACAATGCAAAAACACAGAGACGTCATGCAGAAAAAGAGACGCAAAAGGTACAAGGAACACCAAATCACATAATAGAAACATCAAACAAAAAATGACTACACATAAATAAACGAAACAAATGGGCAATCGGTGCTGACTTAGGACGGCCATCTTCCATGCCAGGAGTAGACGATGTGGTTATCTTGATAACGTGTCACAACCCTCCCAATTTTCCGATTTCCCACGATTATGTACACGTGGTGTAGATAGCCATGCCACTTACTGCTGAGGTTGCGAATAGTCTTCCTTAATTGGCACCGACTGCCCATTTGTCTCTTTTGTGTATGTGGTACCTGATTAATTGAATAAAACTGATAATCATTATTTAACGTAATTTATGTAATTACAGTGTCTGCAGAAAATGGTCTCCTTGAATTTGTTTTGCATTCAAATGCCATTGGACAATGTATTTTATTGTGACTCTTCAATATACAATCAATAGAATGTGCAATATGTCCGATTGATATTGATAATTCGGCATGGTCGTTTTATTTTGTGTATGCTTTAAAGTAAGCATGAAAATGTTGACAAGAAGTTGTTTTTAGATTTCAGAACAATATTATGAATATGAGTTCACATTATTTGGAGAAATTTCAATTTGACTATCTTCAGTCTCTTGGATACTGCATTCATCCCGTGAATTCTTTTTGTTTTCAAAGAGACTGTACTCACTGCAATGGAAAATAACAACCAAATAAAAGACTGTTTGGTATCAACAGATTTCTTGCCATGTATATGATATGTTTTTTCTGCTCTTAAATGATGCTATTGAATTTGAATGCGTTTAAAATTTCCATAAGATAACAAAGATACGTACAGTCTACCTTCACATTTTAGTAAATGAATGTTTGAATACTATTAGACCATATTCATATCACCGTTTGACTTGCATTCTAGATACACCAAGACTCTACATCACAACTTTTGACGTAAAATTTCCATTATGAAGTCATAGATCTGGTTCAATGTCACAGTTAAAAGTTAGTGAAATGTTGTCATGTTGGGTCTTCGCCTTGGTCAAGTTTACTTTGTTAATGTGGAAATCGTCTATTCCGGTTTCATCATATTTAGTCGTAGAATCCTTGCAAACAAGTAGCAAGAAATAAACAATCATCGTGGTAGATGGTGATGGACTATTGGCATTAAAACACAGGAGGTAAAATGTCCATTTAATAATGTAGAGCAAGGAACCGTTGACCATATTTCGCCGTTTCATGGTTAATTGCTTCTCGTTAGTTATTGGAATTGTTTGTCAAGCTTATTTTTCTATATCCTATCAAATATGACCATAGAAGTCATGTTTTGATATAATCTCCTACACTCAAATGTGACGAAAAATACCTCAAAATGAGGAACGATTAGTTACATCACTAAACTTTGGGGTAGGGCCACGAGACCCCTAAATCGGCCCTCGATTTTTCCTTAGAAATAAATTTCATAAGAAATACTTGATATCTCTCATGAAAATACACTAACGTTTATCGCTTTTAGAGAAAAGAAAATTTTCACCAAACAAAGTGCCATTTAATTGCAATGACGTCATAAAGTGACGTCATTTTGACGTTATTGGCAAAATATGCAGGAAATTTTATCTTTTGTCGAAGGATTGAATGTGGCCGCATGCGTTAACTGAGATAAAACGTTTATGACAAAAGGATATACTGATATCAGTCCTATTGATGACTGAAAATTATTATTCAAGTTCATGTTTAACCTCTTTAGAGAAAACAGGGCTCCGACCACCTGTCCTCACTGAATGTCAGTCGGACTCCTCGGGTGATTACATACATGAGCTCGCTACAACCGGCAGAGCACGGACTGTATTACGCATGCCCTCTTTTAATTTACATATTCATCTGTGTCTCTGGGGCCTCTACGTTTTGCGGTCTTGTTTGTGTGATGTCATCTTACAGTGAGGAGGTTGTTTTACACCACAATTGTTCGTTCTTCGAGACCTCTGGGTAATTGGAGAAGTGAGAGGGTTGTGCGCACGTAATCCAGGATAACCACACCATTTTCTACTTGCGTGACAAATGGCCGTCCAAAGTCGGCACCGGTTGCCCATTGGTCTTGTCGGTTTATGTGTAGTCTTTTGTGTTTGATGTTTACATGTCGTATGTCTCTTTTCCGTCTCGTGCTGTACTCGTCTTTTGTGTTTTTGCATCGGGTGTTTTGGTGTTTTGCTGTTGATGCTGCAACGGGGTCTTGTTGGAGATCTACTCCCTTATTTTAGATCTCAATGCTTCAGTGCATATTACAACTTTGATTATAAGACTCGAACTATACGTAAAAATGTCCAACTTATTCACATTATTATGACAACCCATGGACGCAATTCAAAGAAGGTCTGGAATGAGGAATATTAGATTAAATTTTAGATTAAACATATTTTATTGATAATTATATCAAAGGGATTGAAAACAAGTTATCTGACTTAGTTGTATGCCTCTCCCATACAACATATAACTTAGTATGGATCAAGGAAAAGTCTTTTTGTGTGAGCGGAGAGAAAATAAATATGATTAAATAAAAAAGAAAGATATTTCTTTTTTTATTTTCTTGCGTTTTATTTTTAGGCTATGACGGTTTATCTTATCTTACAATATTTGTGAAACTGTCTATTTGATGATTGACAAAAAGGTAGTTAGGGCGAGTGGAAACACGGAAGTATTTGTTCTTTTGGTATAGACCAACAGATGACATTTTTGAGGGGGGGGGGGGGGGGGGGGGGGGCTAAAATATGATTAAAAGCTTCAACATCTTTCTTCTTTATAATTGTACTCGGCATCTTAAACTAAATGATAGTTCATCATATATACTTGGTGTTAGAGAAAAAATGGGTAGCCGGTACGGAAAGTGGAAACAAAAATATTTGTTCTTTTGGCCTAGATCGGCAGATATTAAATTGGGGGGGGGGGGGGTTCCGCCGGTCAGATTTACGAAAAACCTACGAGCAAAAATGTAATGATCGCTGTGCGATATAAGTCCCCTACCGGCGGCATAAATTTATGTCCTGCATCACTGTTCATCAGTTGATTATCTGCAAAAACAGCCAAGAAAAGTATGGGAAACAATTCACGAAATTTGCCAAGTCCAAGGGCCATAACTCTAGTAAAAGTAAGTCAATCTTAATTAAACTCGAACTTGATCTGCATCACACTATAATGTTTTCACATATAAAAAAATCAGTTCATTATTTGCAATAACAGGCATGAAAAAGTCCGGAAAACTGAAAATTTCATGAAATTTGCTAAGTTCAAGGGCCATAACTCTTGTAAAAATAGGCCAATGGAAACCAAACTCGAGCTTGGTCTGTATCACACGGTGATGTATTCATATACCCAAAATCAGTGCATTATTTGCGATAGAACCCAAGAAAAGTCCGGAAAACTGAAATTTCCATAGAATTTGCTATGTCCAAGAGTCATAACTCATGTAAAATTAGATCAATCAAAAGCAAACTCAAACTTGATCTGTATCACATTGAGATATATCCACATACCAAATTGATTTCCATATATGCAACAACAGCAAAAAAAAGTCCGGAAAACTGAAAATTGGACAGACGGACAGACAGAAAGACGGACGGACAGACAGACAGACCGAGAAGAAACTTAGAGTCCCCTTCGGCGTTGCCGGTAGGGGACTAAAAAGAAAGGTGTCTGATTTTTTAAACTGATATCAACGATCTAGTTTCAAAGAACTCAGTAGACTGTGCTCAGCTAGAAGTCATCTTTGCTTGAACTGGTCAGACCAAGGACTTATAAACAGACCGGGTTAAAAACGGGATCGACCTAAGCTCATATATTTCCTAGTATATGTTTTTTTTTTATTTCAAGCCATTTTAATTTTGTAAGAAAAAGGTAAAATGAAAATAAATTACTCATTGCATATCGAACAAAGAAAAAACACATATTCCGACTTCTGACAGTACAAAATCACCCGACGCAAGAAAAGCAATCAGAGCGAAACGTCTAGTTTAAAACCGGAAATGTCGGATTTCCTAGAAAAAGATTTCGTGGTTACGCCGTCTTGTTGATGCTTTATCGTTACCTGATTTACGAAAAATGTTTCCAATAAATTTAACTTATAAACAAAAATTAAGTTTAACATATACGTCTACTTTGAATCGAAAAAAATGTAAATGGCAATATCCAGCATCTCCGCAGCAACTCTGTCTGCGAAGGGACGAACGTTTTTGAAAGCATAGTAGTACATTATCATTCTTTTATTCAGCATATTTCTCAATAAGGTAAGTGTATACGCGTTACCATAAGGGCGAGCTTCGCTCGCAAAGGCTCTTCGACACTTGCATGCATAAACACAAGAAATCAACAATCACAAAATTGTTCGACTAAACCAAATGAAAGGTAAGTAAACAAAATGAAGGGAGAAAAGGTAAATATATGTACAACATAAATGAGAACATATGAAATATGAAAGAAAGCATGTTCTCTTTTTCCACTGTTAAAATATTTGGGCAATTAATTTAATGAATTTATCTTGGATTTGAATTTACGCAGTGATTAACTATTTCTTACATCATCTGAAATCTGATTCCACATAGATATAGAAGAAGGAGCGAATGAATTTCGATATATTAAGTTTACAGAATGGGGTAGAAATATGGTTTCTATTTCTGAGGTTGTAAGATGTCATATCCGAAATTGATGGTGGCATTAAATTGCTAACATTGTCTTGTGTTTTGTTATTTTGAATTTTATACATTAAACACAATTTTCTATTTTTCCGCCTTTCTTTAGAGACTCTAAGCCTGTTTCAAAATAGAGAGAATATTGGGAACGATAAATAGGGAGACCAGTAATAATCCTGAACGCTTCAATTTGACATTTCTCTAATCTTTCTGAATCGAAATTTGTCAATCCATCCTACACCTCTGATGCATATTCAAAATAAGGCTTATAAAAGTCGTGTACATTTTGAGAAGTGTATCTCTATTAAGGGTAGGTATACTTTATTTTCCGTAATACTGCAATTTGTTTAGAAACTTTTTCAATTACACCATCTATATGCTACTTCAATTTTCCATCACTAGAAAAGACAACACCTAAATGTTTATGATGTGAGACAGAAACAACTGGAACGGAATCAAAATTAAACGACATATTGTCTAATTCACTTTTTTTGCACCATAGACACAATTTTAGTTTTATCTGGGTTAAAAGTCACAAGCCATCTTTTAGCTCAATCGTTTATCAATGATAGGCCAAGGTTAATATTATTCACAATATTTTGTAGAGAATCCAAATTATGCGCGTTAGATATGAGGAATCTGTAAAACCAGTGGCCGTGTTTCAAAATAAAGATGTTACAGATTATTTTCCCCACATGCACTTCGACGTAAAAAGTAACTTAAAATTTACATAGTTCTATTCCTTGCCTTGAAAAGCGTGTCAACTTTCTAATTCGTAAAGAAAAATTGCCGAGCATGCTTACTAAGATATTTCGAAGTGATCAATTTGTTTCCAGGCATTAGAACGGTGCATATGAACGAAATCATGTCCAAAATATTGAAAATATGCGTATGAATAATTTCATATTGCCCTATCGCTTTTGATTTTGCACAAGCTTTAATGTTTTATCCACATAGACATAATACATTTCACACTCTTTTGCCATATTACATTGTTCAGATTGTGAATCAAAGACGAGGGTTCAATACCCGAAACGAGCATGACTGGTAAATGCTACAAAATTATCTGTTATTGAATAATGCTATTGAATTTGAAAACGTTTAATATTTCAACTATAATTTTAGCTATCGGCAAAAGGATTTTCGTGGTCATTTTAGGAGTTATCTCCTTTTGATTGAGAAAACTTTAAAATTAATTGCGAATTATCTAAACGGTTCAATTCAGATTTTTCAGTACAATTTGAAGTTTTTTTATTTCATTTTCCATCTATCCCAACTAGAGCCCCCATCGTTTTCTTGGAAAATATGACTGAAATATATATACTTTTTCTACAGACGTCAATGTAAAATGTAAGGGCCAATCACTCTTGTAGGAACTAACTTTTGGCAAAAAGGAATTGATGAAAATTTTTCAATTATTGTTTTTATATCATAACTAACGGTTTTACAATATCATATAATATCTTATTAAATGTTTTCTGTTAATTTCATCTCACGACGAATATGTATTGTCCTGAATTTAATCGTTGTCGTACAAACTTATGATATGAAAATTTTCTATTGAAAAAAAAAAAACTTGGAGTTAACTATTAAACCTTATAATTGCACCTATTTCTTCTTCTTTGTCTTTCCTTAAAAGTATCCATTTAATTGCTACCTGTCTGCAGTTTGCCGTCCTTATTCGGCAATTGTTGTCCATAAGTATCGGTTTTTTTGTGTGTTTAGTGTGTTGATGTGACAGTCGTATATGGTTTTGCGTCTCTTGCTGTGTATGTCTTCTGTGTTTTCGCTTCGGATGTGATTGTATTTTGCTGTGGGTGCTGCAAACAAGTCTTGTTGGAGATCCCTTCTTTAATTATAACGAAGTTTGGGGTGTATAGGAAACATCCTGTCCGTCTGTCCGTCCGTTCGTCTTTCAATCTGTCTATCCGTCCGGTAAGGAGCTCTTAAAGAAAATAATTCTTCAAGTATACATGTACGTGATAGGGCTGTCATATTTCATACATACATTCACCATGATAAGTACTAAATTTTGATACCAAGACATATGACCTAGTGACCTTGACTTTGAACTTTGACCTAATAGTGATATTTTGGTTAAGAAGTTCTTAAAGCATATTTTTTTCACATAAAAGTGATAGGGCTTTCATATTTTATACAGCAATTCACCATAATAGAACTATATTTTGATACCAAGAAATTTGACCTAGTGACCTTGCCTTTGAGCTTTGACCTTATTGTAATATTTTGGTTATTAAGATGTTCTTAAAGTGAATATATCTTCAATTAAAAGTGATAAGGCTTTAATATTTCATACAGATATTCATCATAACAAGTTTTACTCCAAGAAATTTGACCTTGTGATGTTGACCTTGACCTATCAGACATAGGGCTTTGATAGTTTACATACATATTCCTCATGATGAGAGCTTTCATTTGATGTCATGACTTTTGACCTAGTAACCTTGATATTAACCTTCAACCTACTCTTAAACTATAAGGCTTTGAATTTCACATATATATTCCTCGTGACAAAAGCTTTCGTTTGATACCATGACTTTTGACCTAGTAACCTTGACCTTCACCTTTGACCTACATTTAAATTATAAGGGATATGAATTTTATATTTCAAATATAGATTCTTCATGATGAATGCGTTCATTTGATATCATGATTTTTGACCTTATGACCTTGATCTTGACGTTTGACCTACTTTTTAACTATAAGGGATATGGCTTTGGTATTTCACATATAGATTCTTCTTTACCAGAGCTTTAATCTGATACAACGAATTTTGAAACAGTGACCTTGACATATGACCTAATCTTAAACTATAAGGGATAGGGCTTTGATATTTCACATATAGATTCCTTATAACCAGAGTTTTCTGTGTTATGTCAAAAATGAATCCGTTAAGAGAAAAAATCCCGCGTGGGGTATAATTCGTCCACTTTAGGGCAGTTTTAGTTTTGTATTAGTGTCATCTAAAGGACAGATGCATCTTGAATATTAATTTTTTTTTATCGATAAAAATATTTTGAAAACGATTCAACTTACTTCAAATCTATATCTGAAAATATGAAAGAGATATAGATGGTAAAAATCTTATCTGAATCAATTGCAACGAAAGAATCAAATAAGAATAATATATTATCCTTGATAAGCTTAAAAAAGATTAGACCAAATGGCATGACAGTATTTTCAAGAACCATTTTAACGGTAGAGGAATGATATATGCACATCATCAGACAAAGATCAAACGCACAATTCTTTTGCTTTTATTGTCACCCCCCCCCCCCCTCAATTTATTATGGGAAGAGGGATTTAGAATACATTCGTGTCAATATCCATTTTGCATTTGACAAATTCCTTTTCTTTGAGATCTTGTAAGACAAATGAGCAATTAAAACTCTTGACAAAATAAAAACGTGAAGGATTTTGGAAGGAATGAATGATACTTTGAACAACTTGGACTGAAAATTACCCACCCGAACGAGTAAATGGCAGCAACTTCTCGTACTTATTGACTAATGGTTCTTCATATCCATTTATTTCCCTGTAATAAATAAGTATCCTTCATTGTAAAAACGATGATGGATAGCAACACATTTTACTCAATTAA